>JASAOM010000998.1:0-73546 GCA_030849085.1 Borovskyia barvae
CGAGGAGGTACTGCTCCATAGCGACGGTGCCGATGTCGTTGAGAGAGAGGAGAGTCCGGCAGCCCGGTCCATACCGGGGGTCACGCCTGAGTTACTTCGATCCCACATCACGGCTAATGAATTGAAGCGTGTACGGGAATTTCTCTTTTGGAATCGGCTTCCCGGTACTCCGATGATGGAGCACCTGCCGCTCTCCATCATTCGATCCAATGTTGATCTTCGCCCCTACACCGACAGCAGCGCCCCTTTCGTGCAGGAGGGCGTGTGTGTATCGCGGGCCTACTACACCTTTCGACACTTAGGCCTGCGCCATCTGCCCGTGCTGGACCGCTCGCAGCGGGTCGTGGGCATCTTGACAAGGGTAAGCTTTGTTGGAGATCGGCTCATGGATAAGGTGACGGCGCGCCCGATGTTCAATGAAGCTTTGCGTCAGTGACGAATGGTGCGTGTGCGGATACGTGTTTCACGGGGCGGGGGGGTGCGGGAATGAGGGGGGGAGCATGTTTTATGCAGCTATGGCGGCCTCCCCCCCCTCCTCCTCGCCCCCCACCATTTCGTTCTGTTTCCATTTTCCATTTTTCCCCTGCGAGGAGGTGAACCTCCGAGCCATAGGGAGAAGGTGTGGAGGGGGGGAGCGAGAAAGCGGTGGTGCGAGTGTCCTTCCCCCTCCCCCTGCCGTTTTGTTCGGTCCCTTTTTTCGATCTTGAAAAACAAAGCGTTGTCTTTTCTTGCCGAATATCTTCAGTTGGCGTCTACCACTGCTTCCTTCTTTTCCCTTCATGTTTTGCTCTCCTCCGCAAGACGAAAAATTGCAGCTCACCCTGAGTGTTTCCGAGGAGAATTTCTCTTCGGTGTGGTCGCCGACGTGGCCGGCGAGGCCGTGTCCTTCCCATTCCCAAGTCCGGTGTACGCGTATCGTGTCTCCCTTTGAAAGTCTACGCGCACCTGTGTGCTGTTGGTGGCCACAGTTGAATCCATGACAAGGTGGATATCTCTTTCTTCAGGGGCAGCCGTAGCTAGGTGTGCGCATGTCTTCACTGCTCCTCCTCTCTTTTACCGTAACTCAGCATTTCCTCGCTGTTCTGGTGCATTACGTCAAAACGTCATGCACAAGCATGGGTAGGCAAAAGTTTCTCTTATGACGTTTGCTGCTCTCCCCAGATTTCTTTTTTTTGTATCGTAGCCGCTTCCTCGTCTCCATGCTTCGAGCAAGCGGCATTACCGCTTTCGTGACTCCACTATCATCAGCGAGTGACATAACTGGTTCAAACCTGCAAGATCAACTTCTTTTTCGGCGATGGAATTCAAAGCGACGCCGTCAATGCCGATCGGTGCGCTACCGGCAACCTCAAGTGTGAACCAGAGTCCTTCGTCGTAGTGGAAATTGATCCTACGAAGCAGCGTACAGACGTGAAGGCCTACGTCTTCCCCGTGGAGCATGCATCGCCGATGGTCTCTCCCGTTGGCGGTGATGTCGATGGTGTCGCAGACAGTATTGGTGCGGAAGAAGGCCCCGATCGCGAGGGGCACCTCTCCCAAACACCATCGCCGGTGCAGTCCAGGGGCGGCGTGGAAGAAGACTCCGGCTTACCGACGCTCCAGCTCGTATTGAAGTCTCTTAGACTGCACACACCTGTCATGCGGGGCACCTTCGGCTCTGCTGCAGAGGTCGCGAAGCGGGCGGCGACGTCGCTCACACAAGAATGCCTGCATCTCCTCGTGCAGGATCTTCGCCCTGCGGTACAGAGCAAGGGAGGCAGCGCGTGCAGGAGCAACCTCAGCGGATGGAATGGCTGCGACAAGCTTATGCACCATCCAACGACGAGCTTTCCGTGAAGGCCTCCTCGGAGATGGCGTTGGCATCAGGGTTCGCACAGCTCATGGCCATGGGGGTCACGCACATGGGTGATGTCGTTGAAGTGGACGTGACCGACCCTCTCCAGAAAGCGACCCTCATGGTCGAAGCACTCGCCGTGAGTCAGGGCATCCAACAATTTGTTGCCGCCGCTGGCACACTGACCTCCTCTCTGCGGAGCAGTCTNAGAGGCAGCGCGGCACGCCGTGGCTGCCTTACTCAACGTGCTGCCCCTGAAGACGACGTTTATGTGTGGCGAGGGAACGGGCTCTGCCATCTGCACAGCAGCATTGGCGTCTTCCGCGAGCGGCTCTGCCGTAGAAAAATGTGGAGGTGTTGTTGAAGGAGTCGATGCCGTTGCGAAAGCGTGACTTTTCTGCTCCCCGTGTGTCATGCCCCCCCCCACTCGATTCAGCAGCTACTGCGTAGCTCACCGCAGGCAGGGGACAGTCTCTCCGGGGGGGCGCCATCTTCCACGGACTCCTCGCGCCAACTGCCGCAGCAGCAGAGACTATACGAGGCGATAGGGCAGGCGCTCGAAGCCCTCCGTGCGAAAGGTCATGCCGGGGCAGAGGCCCCCACCGCACCATCGCTTTCGTCGCTGTTTCGCTTGGTTCAGATCGATGCTGCGCACTGGCGCAACGCCGTGTATTACACGAACCTTCTGGGTAACCTGCGTCAGTTCGCCGAGACAGGCACCGAAGACGGCGCAGACGAGGCGAAGGGCCAGAGCAGCCACGGTGACGAAGCTCCGGTCGCCGCTTCGGCCGCGCATATTCTCGAGATGGCGGATGCAGATTGGGAAACCTCCGTTTGGGCGGTTCTAGAAGTGCTATCCCGTGTACTTAGTGTATGTCACGGGGCTATAGTGGACGTCCCCGCGAGCTCGCGCTCACGCATGGAGATGGCCGTGGCACAGAGCACTCGTAAAAGACTTCAGGTCCTGCAGACGTGGGAGACCGTGCGGCCAAGTGGTGTGGGAACTACGCATCTTCAGCGCGGCCCCGAGGACCCCCCGGAATGCACCACGAGGCGAGGTGCTCATGACAACCAGGAGGGTGTGGGGTGTGCCAATGTTTTCACCACCATTCCTTCCCCGGAAGATGTAAGCCTGCTCGAATGCAGCCCTGAAGCGCAGAAGCAACAAAAGTGGGACCGCCATTCCGCGGCCCAGTGGAAGGACGTGTACGGTGCCGTGGCCTTCTCGACTCGCTTCTTTTTATCTATAGTGCCGCCACGCCTGGCAGACGCGGCAGCGAAAGGGAAGAGAATAGCGGGGGCCCCTACGATCGTGGGACGTCCGCCTTACTCCGTGGAAGAGTTGCCTTGCCAGCTGAGAGAGGATGCGTCATCTGGATTCTCAATACCGTCAAGGCCAGTGACGCACGCGGATCCTCACGCTGTTGCTCATGCGGCCGCCGGCGGGAGAACCTCTCGCGGTGCCGACGATGGACCAGGGCGTGTGCAATGAGTCGTTCTTACCACTGACCCGGCCACGGGGGGAAGCCCCGCGGCAGTGCCTCCCGCCTTGGAATTTGTGTCAGTGCCATCGACGTCCCTAAACCCCTCCCACCGCACTGCTGCCACCGACGGAGCGGCGCTGCCCTCACAACCGCAAGCATCCATGTCCCTGCGCGTGTCCAACGCGAAGCAAGAAGCGGAGCTGCCTAACACGTATTTGAAGACCTTTGTTGCTCTGAAATCGGAGGTTTTCACTGCTGACGTGGTTGGCAGCACCGCGAATGCCGCTAGTTTCGCGCAGACGGCGTCGACACACCCGCAAAAAGGCAACGACTTGAGCCAGGACACGCTTCTCCGGCAGTTCCAGGAGCGCATACGTGCAACGGTGGAGGACGCGCCCGCGAGCGCCTCCGTTACGCGGCGCCAGAAGAAGCAGGAAGAAGCCCTGCGGCGCCTACCTGAGCCTTCCACATTTGCGCCATCCGCCACCCAACGTGCAACACGCCAACAGAGCGACGACGGCGCCGGAGGGGCGGACGCAGACGCGGTATCGGCTGCGGAGGCCGCTGGAGGGTTCGACTTGACTCTTGCGCCGAGCGCCACCTCTGCAAGCCGCGGTCTCTTCACTCGCTTCGCTGCTTCCAAGTGAACTCCACGAAAGGGAGAGAAGAGATGAAAAGATACGAGGCAAGAAGATTCTTTAAAAAGAGCATACGAAGCAGCAGTACGGTTGCGTCAATGATGCGCTTTCTTCGACGTACTATCTCCCCCTCCTCTATTTCTCTCTCTCTACTCAGCAAGGCGAGGAGCAGAAACGCGAGAGACGCGAGAAGGAGGGGCGAGCGTGGCCTGTGAAGAGGAATTGGACGTGACCCACACTCGCACACACACACACACACACGATATGTACGCTCATGTGAGGGCATCTCTTTTTCTCTCGTTTCCCGGCCACCTCCCTTCCCTCGTCCCTGCTCCTTTCATCGTTCATGCACGACGTGCTTCTTTCCCTTCTTTCCTGTGCATAAGATCGTTACCCTGGCGGATGCGGCGATCGACGTCTTTAACGGGGACTGAAGAGCTAGTGGTGAAGTCACCTCGGGATGGTAAGGAAGGGGAGACATCGTCGAGGCGAGTGGTGTGCTAGGGAACTCTCTTTTGTGTATGTGCAAGAAAGAGCGAGGAGGAGGGAAGCTGGAGGCTGCCATCTTCTTGAGTCGCCACCCCTTCTCCCTCCTCCTCCCCTCCCCGTCACATTATATATATATATATATATAATTTAATAATTGGTACAGTATTCATAAGCTGTGTCAACGTTGACTGCGGAGCAGCCGCACAGGTGTACCAGTAGGGGAGGAGAGGAGCAGCGAGGAAAGGAATGTCCTCGTCTCTGCCGTCTCCGGCTCCGCATGTCCCTCACCCACGCTTCCTTTCGCTCTGTCTTCCCAGAGTAGCTCCCTCACTATATATATATATATATATATATATATATATGGGGGGAGAGAGACGACTTGGAATTCCTTTCTTCTTGGCAATTGCATCTCCCGTTACCCCCACCCCACCCTGCCATTCTCCCCTTTCTTCTTCTAATGTGTTGGGAGTCCTGCCGCACTGGCGTGATCCGCTTTAGTACCGAAGTGGGTCGTTCCTCGACACCACACCCAAATACACTTATACCGGGCGCGCGTGAGAAAGAGAAAGAAAGAGAGACAGGCATCGACCCATACCCCACGCACCACCACGAGGAAGTCAGACCCGGTCATAAGTAGTAATAGAAAGAGGAGGAAGGGAAGACTCTCCGACGAGGCTGCTCCAGGCTCACCCTACCGGCGCCGATACATTTGTCTACCGCAAGGGAGGCTCGATCTCCTTCTCTTCTTCCACGGCCCCTATCCCTCTCGGTAAGAGTGGAAAGGCGCGGCCTGCGTGCACTACGTACCCCCTCCCCTTTCTTCAGTCTTCCCTCAAAATACCTACGCATGTCTGTCGTTGGCGTCTTCTCGAAGGGTCGGCCCACCGGTCACCCGTCAGTAACATCGGTGCTCCGCTATGTGCCACGAGCGCGTGTGCCGTGGCAACCGAGTCGCTTTGGCCGTGAAAACCTCGCAGACGATGATATGGCGGCCCTCTGGGGAGCTGGTCGTTACCGCACGGGACCCGGCAACTACAACAGCGGATACAGCACTGCGAAGACGCACACGCTGGAGGATGCCGTTGTGAACATCATTCCCAAGCACGAACTGGAGAAGTTCATGCCCGACATATCGCTCGGCCCTAAGGCACTCGTTACGCCGGTGTCGCTCATGAGCGCACGTAACGGGCACCGCGTCACGCACGACCTCCTACACTCCTACGATCCCTACATTGGCAAGCTTCAGAAACCCGCGACGGTGGATCACGACAACATCACCGTGGAGGATCCCAATCGGGTGGGGCTGAACGCTGCCACGTTAGATTGCCGTGGCCGTATCTACCGTTGGTTGCGCCGTGGTCCGTTCTTTCAAGAGGACCACTACTTTCGGCGGTCCACGCAGCTTCAGAGAGAGGGCTCTGTGCCGGTGGCAGTACACGAGGCATCACTGATGCGGCGCATCGTCCGCCTTGCGAGGCGCGGTCAACTGAAAGCTGCGTGTGAAGAGTACCGCCGCGTCACGGCAGTTCCGCCAGTGGAGGTGTACCGCGCGTTGACGGCGGCGTGTATCCCTGGCGCCAAGCTCGCGGACGCCATCGCGATCTTCGAGGATGGCAATTCAAAACTATTCTACGTTGCACGAGATGGGGAGGTGCTACACAACCTCTTGCGATGCGCCATCCGGGCGAAGCACCGCGTACGTGTGATGTGGGTCTACAACGTCATGGTTGGTCGCCTCTACGAGAACGTGGTCGTGCGAGCGGAGGTGGATGCGATTTGGCGGTATCGCATTGCGAGTTTGGCCCTAGAGTACCTGCTGGACCACAGCGCGGGTGAAGAAGCGCGCGTTTTGTATGCCTACCTCGTGGATAATAAACTTCTCGACTGCGACCTACACGTGCGTCTCGGTCAGGCTATGCAAGCGGCTCTAAAAGAAGGCAAGACAGTGCACGTGCAGCAAGCGGCTCTAGATGGGATGGCGCTATCGCAGAACGTCGTGGCGGTTGCTCCTCGAGTCGCCGTTGCCGTCTATGCACGCTACATGGTCACCATGCGTGTGAGCCCAGCCTGGAGTGATGCGCGCGGCGTACCGCTAACAGACCCTGTTAAAACGGGGGCAGGCACAAATTCGGCAGCTGCTGTGGCGTGGCTTGCGGCGGCCTTCCCGGATATCGACGCGTTGGCGGTCCTTCGCCTGGCTCGCTTCCAGCGTAGCGCAAAGGATCTCATGGCAAAGGATCGGTCAGCGTACATAGAGCGATCGGCGCAATGGCTGGAGCTGCTCAGTGTGGTGCACCAGGCGCGGGAAGAGGCGCCACTCACGTATCTGCGCAAGTCACGGCCATCGCTGACGAACCCGAACGTCCGCGTCGCGTGGATCCCTGAGCGACAGCGAGCTCACGCACTCCTCGCCAGTGATGAAGGCTTTCACTTTGCGTACGGTGGCCCACAAACCCGCTTCGTGATGGAAACCTTCTCTTACGCGGGTGACACGTTGCAGAGTCGTTACCTGGCTCAGCAGCCCATCCACACAGAGGTGGAAGCGAGTGTGGCGGTGACGGCGGCCATGGGTGGTGAAAGCATAGAAGAGGCGAGAGAGTTGGATGCGAGAGGCGCCACAAAGGCTATCGGCTCCTCCGCTGCCTTGTCACCATCAGCGTCCCCGGCCCTGCACACCTCCGTAATGCGGGACGGCCTGCTCAGCTCTAGCCATGGAGACCATGCGACCACTTTGCGTCCCGGCTCCGCCAGTAAGGGATCCGCTCGGAGAACTGAAAAACACAAGCCGCAGCCATCGGAGGCGAACGGGGCGGGCGCAGAAGAGGTTCCCTTCTAGCTAAAAGGACGAGGGAAGCCGGGGCGGGGGGGAGGGAGGCTGCTCGAAGGAGAGGAAGGGCAGCACGTGCTTCCACACCCTCCTCTCTCTGTCCGCCTCGCACTCCTCCTGCGACAAACCACGGATGCTGTCTACCCTCGCTTTTTGGGTGAAACAGGGAGGCTTTTAGGAGATGAGCCTGCGTCAAGCGAAGAACAGCGAGAAGAGGTGAACGGAGCTTCACCGTGAGGTGTCAACGCCATATCGTAACTTACTTTTGTGTTTTAGTGGTGGCAATGGTCGTCGTCAATGTCACTGTCATCGTACTGGTGTGGGATGTTTTGTGCGTACTGAATCGGTGTTTGCAGATTCGCTCCTGTGGGCATCGATGGCAAACAACCTATTTTTCCGTATCTGGTGAGCAGAAGAGAAAGGCGGAACACGTGCAGAGCTGCGAATATGGGCAGCTGGATCACACGGTTGCTGCTGAGCAGAGTGTCATCGCACCCCATGCGGACTACCAAAAAAAAAGAGAGAAGCGTCGGCATCCTCCCTCCAGTGTTCGTGTTTAGGGAAATGTGCTTTTCGTCTCTCTCTCTCTTCCCGTCTCCCCCTCGTACTCCCGCCATCCCTCCGCCTCCGCTGCGTTGTTCTTTTTTTTTTGGTTGTCGTGGTGGTGATTTCACGCATGGCAGCGCACGCATGTAGGAGCAGGTTAGAGTATGGCATGCCCTGCCTCTCTCTCTCTTCCTCTCTCGCCCATATTTTGACTCTCCTTCTATCCTCTGATGTACCGGCAGCTTCATCTGGCATGAAGAAGAGAAAAAGAAGGCCTTTTCTTCTCCTCCCCCCCACCCACCCACCCACCCACCCACTTGTAGCGTACAAAACACTCACCTACCCCAATTTATCATTGAAGAGAGAGAGAGAGAGGAAGAGGGATCGCCCGTGAGCGTTTTCTCCCTCCTCTCTTCTCCTGACCAACGCACACACACACACACACTATTTATTTTTTCACCCATTCGCACTCTCAAAGTATTAGTAGAAAAAAGAACCACTTGACGATGCTGAACCGGCATGGCACACGGCTGGAGTTGGGCACCGTAGAGGATATGGCGGAGCTCAACGCGGTGGAGGCAATGCTTCGATCCTCCTACCAGCCATCCACAGCAGCAGGGTCCTGCTTCGGTGTAGCGCTGAGTCATGGCAACGGTGGAGAGGCTAGTGCCGGTACCAGCCTTTCCACAGGCGACTCGCACCCTCTCGAGGGCGGCAACCCCAGTCGCACCAACTTCACCATCCGTGTCGCTAGTGGGCCCTCTTCCTTTCCTCTTCCCCCCACAGCTGACGTCGTGTCAGGGCCGCGAGGGACTGGGGATGGAAGGGACACCGGGCCTGCTCCACACGTGCACATCGGACACTCCGTCGGTAGCCGAGGAAATGGCAGTCGCCGCATCACCGTCTCGAGTGGCGTGGGAGGGCACACCTCACCAGCGCTGACTCGCGGTGGCATCAGTGGAGGCGAATCACCGCCACCTGGTCGCCCTGCTGTCCGGAGCACCGCGGACGGAAGTAGCGCCGGTGCGGCCACCGACGTCTCTGCCAGCAGCCGGGGCATGCGGCCGACCGCACCCCCGTTTTATCATCCACGCAGCACCATGGAGGGGGTGATGTATCCGAGAGGGGGTGCGGCGGGATCGGGGGGTGTGGTAGACGGCAGTCGAGACCCCACAGCGCTCGAACGGGGTCGTCCCACCGTCCCTAGCAGACAGGTGGGTCCTGCCAGTGCTGCGGCGCCTTCATCTGCCTCGTTTTCACCGTCGTCACTATCGCATGAGCCTGTGCTGCGGGGAGTGGGGAGCATCGGCGTCGGAAGGAGCCGCTACGGGGAAGACGGAGAGGAAGAGGAAGAGGCGGAGGAGGCCGTCGCCCGGCCCAGTCGAATATCAGGCCGCTATCATCTGCCACGCTCAGGCCCTTCCTGATGGCCCGTTTAACGGTGTTTTCCCTCCCGCATGGCTGCCGCAGATGGTCCGATGAGATCGGCCTCCGGGGCACCAGGCGAGGAAGGGTAAGGGCGACTCCGCACAGCCAGAGCGGGGGGGAGAAGGGGAGGCGATGGAGTCTGCCACGACGGCGATTCCCTCTTCCCCGTCCAAATCCCCTTTTGCTCTTCTCGACGGTATGAACGGCTTTAAAGGGCGGTGTTTCCTTCGTCTCTTCCTTTTTGTGCCTATGATGCACCGATTCTCTCTCTCTCTTCTCCCCCTCATGTAACCCTTCGGATGGGAAGCAGTTTGAATCTGCCCCTCGCCCCGCAACCCCGCTGCATCCTCTGATGCGCTTCCTCATGCGTTGACGATCAGGGGGAGAAGATTTTCTTCGCACTCTCGTCCACCCTCCCGTGCCGTGTACGTATTGCTCTGCCTACCCGTGGCGCATAGAAGTCGTTATCGCCGTCCCCAACCGTCCCACCCCGTCCCTTCCTTTCCTCATGCGTTCTGCATCAACTCCCGTACCTCTGTCATCATTCTCACCCCGCAGATTACGTTGTTACGCCGGCCACCCCTACGAATGTCCACGTCTCTCCATTCTCGCCTATGCACAGCTTCACCGCTATCGCTCCCCCAGCTCACCCTTCATTCTATCGTTCTTCCTCCTTACCCCTCTCTTTCCTGCTTGCCCTTCTCTCTCCCTTCTCATCCCAAAGCGACTTTGCATCCTTCTATTCTCTCTTTATTCCCTCCACGGCGCCTTTGACAGGCCCTCTTTTTCTTTTTCGTGCCGCTTCGCTACGCTTGCCTCTGCCTCCCCCTCCCCCCATCCCTCAGCCCCTCTATTTCCCCTTTTTGGTTCTCCCCCTCCGCTATCGCTCGCTTCCGCCGTTTCTCTACGCCACCCCCCTCCCCCTCCCTCGTCCACGTCCCTCACTGCTCGGGCATCCCTCCCTCCCTCCCGCACCCGCAGCGCCTCTACGCCCTATACAGCAGAGATCGATCGCCCTTCACGCGACCAGGCCATGAACTTCCTTGGCGGGCCAACAGGGAGCGGCGGCAGCCGCCGCAGGGACAAGGGCTTCTCGTCCAAGAATAAGGTGCAGCACTACCACGGGGACGGCACGGAGTCGATCATCATGATGGGTCGCCCCTTCCGCGTGCTGCAGAAGATCGCCGATGTGCCGCCACCCTACCTGGTGGGCCGCTCGCGCTCCGCGAAGTACGGTGAAGGCGGCAGCTCGTACGTCTACCTCGTGGAGAACACGAGCCACCTGACGGAGTTCCCGCGCCACCTGGCGCTGAAGCGCTCCTTCTTCGGGGTGGACCAGGTGGCGGAGGCGCACAAGGAGGTGGACATCGTGTCGCGCATCCACGACAAGAACATCGTCCGCGTGTACCACAGCGAGGTATCGCGCAACGAGGGCCGGCTGGGGGTCAGCATCGCGATGGAGTACTGCTCTAGCAACCTGTACCGCCGCATCCGCAGCGTGACGGGTGAGGGTGGTGGGTCGCCGCTGACGGAGGCGGAGATCTGCCACGTGATGATGGCCATCACGAGCGCCGTGGGGTACCTGCACACCCAGCAGCCGCCCATCACCCACCGCGACATCCGCCCCGAGAACATCCTCATCAACACCAAGTACGCCGGCCCCGCGGCGTACAAGCTGACCAACTTCGGCAGCGCGACCACGGAGGCGTACCACTGCGAGACCCGCGAGGAGGCGAACACGGCGATCGCGGATATCCAGGCGCACTCCAACCCGGCGTTCCGCGCGCCGGAGATGGCGGACCCGTGGGGGAAGAAGCACATCTGCGAGAAGACGGACATGTGGGCCATCGGCGTCCTGCTGTACTACATGCTGTACCTGCGTCTCCCGTTCGACCCCAGCACCGCCATCGGCCAGGAGAAGTGGGCGGTGCGGTTCCCACCGCAAACGGCCCACACGGGGTCGTTGCGCGTCATCGCGGAGCACCTGCTGGACCCCGACCCGGACTCGCGCTGGGACGTCTTCGCGCTCACGAACTTCCTGCGCTTCGACGAGGACTGCAGCCGCCATCTGGGCACCTTCTGCTTCACGAAGACGGAGTGGCCGGAGGGGTGGGAGCAGCAGGACGTGAAGGTGGTGGGGCGCGCCGCACCGGCGAAGGCGCCGCCCATCGCGTACGGCGAGCCCGGGCACGAGCAGCTGGACCGCCAAGGCGCGCAGGGCCGCAGCGGGCCCCGCAGCGACAGCCGCGCCCTCCACGACGGCGGCGACGTGGCTGCCGCGAATGACAACCCCGTGCGGGACGCGATGATGGTGCTGGGTGGCGACCCCGCTGATGACGACCCGGCGATGGCGGAGTATCGGCGCCAGGTCATCCGGGAGCAGCAGGAGGCGTGGGAGCACGCGAAGCTGGAGGCGGGGCGCTCGGCGACGAAGGCGGGGGCGCCGAGGGACAGCGCAGCGGGCGGCGCGGCCCCGGCGGAGGCCCGCAGCGAGGCGCCGAAGAAGGACGTGTTCGACGACCTCTTCGCCGGACCGTCACCCGCCGTGGCGGCTGCGCCTCCGGCCCCGCCGGTCCCCTCCGCGACGGCACCGACCTCGCCCCCCGCGCAGCCGCAGGCGGCCAGGAAGGACATGTTCAGCGCCGACGACCTCTTTGGAGCCAGCGCGCCGCCAGCGCCGTCGGCCACGATGAGCGGGTACGGCCAGCCGATGCCACCGGCGGCGACGGCCGGCAACTGGGGCAGCGGTGTACCGGCTCTAGGCGGCGGCGGTGGCGGCTTCGCCGGCCCGCAGGCCCAGCAGCCGTTGCAGTACGGCATCGCGGACAACATGCACGCCCCCCCACCGATGCAGCCGCCGATGGGCTACACCGGCCCCTACCCGGCCCCGCTGCAGCACTCCCACCAGGGTGCCTCTCCGCCACAGCAGGCCATGAACTTCATGGCGCCGGCACCGGGGCAACAGCCCGCGGCGCGAGCCGCCGAGCCGCCTGCGAAGGCCGCCCCCAGCGCAACGCCATCCAGGAAGGACCCGTTCGCGGACCTCTTCAGTTGAGTCGGTGCCGTGCACTCACCTCTGCAGAAGCGGTTGCGAAGGAAGAGATGGGAGGGCTGGCGAACGAGGGGTCGCCGGTGGCGTCTCCCGGGGGACGATGTGTTGTAGCAGTAGAGATGAGATGGTTCTGCGCGTGTGTACATTTATGTAGAGAGGGAGGGAGAGAGACGGGCTGCGTGCGGGCACGTGCGGCGCTGCCGTGGGTGGAATCGGTGAGAAAACGAAAGAATAGCATCCGTGGATGTGAGGGAACGCAATCGAGGCTCGATATGCCCTGCCATGTGCACCAGCGAAGGTGTCCCTCGTCATCCCGCAGAGGAGGGAGGAAGGGGAAGAGAGCGTCTGCTCGGATGCATGGAGGGTCTCCTCTCCCCTTTGCACCTTTCTAAGCCCCCCGCCCCCGCCCCGCTCCTCTCCCTACCGCCTCCTGGCAAGACAGGGGGGGAGGTCAACAAACATGTTGGGTGAGGGGAGGGGAGGAAGCCGTCCAGGCGACAAAGCCCTTTTTTCCCTTCATTATCATTCCCCTCCTTTTGCCTTACTTTCCTTCGCTAATGGACAACAGAACAAAAAACGAAGAGTCAAAAAACGAAGAGGCGGTGGCTTCCCGCTACGTCCGCACAGACACCTACAGAGCTGCGCAGGCGTCATGGTGAGGTACGCATTTTCACCAAAAGGGGGCCCCACCGGCGACTCGCATGAGCCGATGACGGACGAATTGGGGAAAACGGAGAGGCACGGAAGGGAGCCTCCGGTCTTCGAACGTGAGGAGGGAGGCGCGTCGTCGGTCGGGTGGCCGACGGGGTCCGACGCCGCCGAAGAGCAAGGAACTGAGTCGGCATCGGAGTGTGTGTCACCCTTGGAGATCTTCAAGTTTGCCGACGCGAAGGACGCGGTGCTCATGGTGGTTGGCCTCATCGCAGCCATGGCCGGTGGGGCAGGCATGCCCGCTTTTTCTTTCGCGCTGGGTCGTCTGCTGAATGACCTGCTCACGGCGGACCCGGAACGGTCCACCGCACAGTCGGCCCTCGTCATGGTCTACATCGGCATTGGTGTCTCGCTAGCGTGCATGGTTCATGTGGGGTGCTGGTGCGTGGCAGCGGTACGGCAGGTATCGCGCCTGCGCTTGCGCTACTTTGGTGCCGTGCTGCGGCAAGACATGAGCTGGCACGACGCGCACAAGCCCGGCGAGCTCACCGCACGCCTGACGGGTGACACCCGCATCATCCAAAACGGTCTCAACGACCGCCTTTCGCAAGGAGTGATGAACTTGTCGATGGGGGTGTTCGGCTTTATTTTCGGGTTTGTGTTCTGCTGGGAGGTGGCGCTGGTCATGCTAGGCATCATGCCGTTCGTGGCGGCAGCGGGTGCCTTGCTCGGTGCCGTGCTGGCGAAGGCGTCAACCGAGTCGCGCAAGCAGTTCGCCGCGGCGGGATCCATCGCGACGGAGGTCATCGAGAACGTGCGGACGGTGCAGGTGTTTGGACGTGAGGCGCACGAGGTGGAGCGCTTCCACGCCGCCGTCCGCCAGTCGGAGAAGCCGAGCCTGCGATGCGAGCTTATGCGCAGTCTCTCCGTCGGCACCACACTGGGCCTCGTCATTCTGACCTACATGGTCGTCTTTTTCTTCTCTGAGTACGTGATTATGTGGGGCCGTTCCAACATCGGAGATATCATCGCCACCTTTCTTTCTGTTCTGTTCGGTAGCATCGGGATCGGATTTGCCTTCCCAAGTCTCAGCGCCTTCTCGGAAGCCCGGGTGGCAGCGTATCCGCTTTTCCAGACTATCGCACGCGTTCCGGAGATCGATGTGGATGCCGAAGGAACATCAGTTGCAGAGTTTCGCAACGAGCTGCGCTTCGAGCATGTGCGCTTCTCCTACCCCACCAGGCCAGATCAGGTTTTGTTCAAGGATTTATGTCTCTCTATCCGTCGTGGCCAGAAGGTGGCCTTTGCCGGTGCGTCAGGCAGCGGCAAGTCCTCCATCATCGGCCTGCTCCAGCGCTTTTATGACCCCGCAGCTGGGGAGGTGATGGTGGACGGCGTCCCTCTCCGAGAACTTGATGTTACTCAGTGGCGCGACCTGATTGGTATCGTCTCACAGGAGCCGAGCCTGTTCGCTGGAACGATAGCAGAAAACGTACGCGTGGGCAAGCCAGCCGCATCGATGGAGGAGGTCGTAGAGGCGTGCCAGCAGGCCAACATCCACGATACCATCATGGGCCTGCCGGACCAGTATGACACACCCGTCGGAGCTGTCGGTTCGCAGCTGTCTGGTGGGCAGAAGCAGCGCCTCGCCATAGCGCGCGCGCTGGTCAAGCGGCCGGTCATCCTTCTGTTGGATGAGGCAACAAGCGCGCTGGACCGCAAGTCAGAGGTCGAGGTTCAGCATGAGCTCGACCAACTCGTGGATCACAGCAGCATGACCATCATCGTCATTGCGCATCGGCTCGCCACAATACGCAACATGGACTGTATCTATTACGTTTCCTATGATGGTGTGCAGGGCAGTGTGATATCAGCTCAGGGCACCTACGACGAGCTCATCGTCAGCGGAGGTGCTTTCGCTGCGATGGCGAAGATGCAGGAAAGTGCGGGTGCGGGTACCTTATCGATGAGTGCCAGCACGGTCTCCCAGGATATCAAACTTAAACCGAGGGCCGACGCAGATGATCTGGAGAGCGACTCCCTCGGTGCGGAGTCGCTGACGTGGCCAGATGCGGAGACGCCACAGACGGCGCGCAAGCAGGTGCCCATAGAGAAGCTTGCGCAGTGGGAGGTGTCGCAGTCGAATGTCTCCCTGACGCGCTTGTGGAAGCTGAGCCGCGAGCATTACGGATCTCTGGCTCTGGGCCTCCTCGGCTCGCTTGTGGCTGGTGCTGTCGGTCCCATCAATAGCATTCTTCTGGGCAAGCTCCTGAAGGCGATGTCGGCTTATGAAGTGACGCACGAGGACGGCCCGCTGAAGCACATGATGAATACGACGGCACCGCTCTTCATCGTGATCGCGGCTGGTGCATTTGTGGGTTGGCTTCTGCAGTACTTCTACGGCTACGCTGGAGAGCAACTCACGACGAAGCTGCGCACCTTGCTCCTCCAGCAGATCCTGCGACAAGACATGTCCTTCTTCGACACCCCGGGGCGGGATGCGGGGACGCTGTCGAGCATGCTTTCTGGCGATTGCGAGGCCGTACATCAGTTGTGTGGCCCTTCTATTGGCATCCGCGTTCAGACGGGTTGCACCGTGGTGGTGGGGGTTGTCATCGGTCTCTGCTATCAGTGGAAGTTGGCTCTCATCGCAACGGCCTGTCTCCCGCTCATCATATTCGCCTCTCTCATGCAGAAGGTCCTTCTGATCGGCGCTAATCAGCAGCGGGAAGAGGATAGCGACGGTAGCTTGGTGACGGAGTCGTTGTGCAACATACGCACGGTCACGTCTTTCAATATGAAGCAGCTCCGCACCGCCGCCCTCCAGCGGCTCTTGCAGCAGGAGCAATCCCAGACCGTGCGGCGCAACGTCATCCTCGGCATCGTCTATGGCGCCTCGCAGTTTGTCTTCTTCGGCTCCTTCGCGCTCTGCTACTGGTATGGCGGCAAGCTCATCAAAAAGGGCGAGGCGGACTTTGAGCAGGTCAACGTGGCCTCGCTCTCCGTGTTGATGGGTGCCATCTCCGCTGGCGAGGGGGGAGGTTTCGCGTTGAAGATGGGCGACGCACACAAGGCATGTCAACGGGTGTTCAGCATCATTGACCGGGTGCCGGACGTGGACATCCATGACCCGGCACGGACAGGGCTGGTGGATATGTCGACGAGGGTGCGAGGCGCAACAGGGTGCGACATCACTCTGAGTCACGTCAAGTTTGTCTATCCAGCTCGTCCAACTCAGGTGGTGCTGAACTCGGTTGATCTTGAACTGCGCACGGGTTCGACGAACGGGCTCATGGGGCAAACGGGATGCGGCAAGTCGACTATTGTCCAGCTTCTGGCTTGCTTTTACGTGCCGCGCAGCGGCCGCCTGCTGCTCAATCACTGCCTCCCCATCAACAAGGTAGACATTGCGGCATGGCGCCACCAAATCAGTGTCATTCTGCAAGAGCCCGACCTCTTCAGTGGCACTATCCGAGATAACATCGCCTACTCGGCTGCAACCCCACCGACAGACGCGGAGGTAGAGCAGGCTGCACGCTGGGCGTGCATACACGATGAAATCGTGGCAATGCCAGAGGGCTACGACACACACGTCGGTTACAAAGGCCGTGCGCTGTCGGGTGGACAGAAGCAGCGTGTTGCTATCGCGCGCGGGCTGCTGCGGAACACGACGCAGGTGCTGCTGCTGGATGAGGCAACCAGTGCACTAGACAGCGCGACAGAGGCGCGGGTGTTGGCTGGCATAGAAGCCTATATGGAGACGCGTCGCCGTAGTGGACGTGCCGTGACTATAGTCTCCATCGCGCACCGTCTGACAACGATCCGATACTGCGACCAGATCGTTCTGTTGGACGGCGGTCGCATTATTGAACATGGTAATCACGACGATCTCATGGCCCTCAACGGCGAATACAAGGCACGCTACGAGTTGTACACAGCAGGGGCGGCGGTATCGTAGTGCGTTCAGTCCGCCCAGCGTCTTCCTAAACTCCCGTCTCTGCCTTGAGCGCTCTCGTGCGCCATCCCACCCCTCCACCACCCGCCTTCGACCAATCTCATTGAAGAGCTACGTCGCAAGTGAGCCATCAACGGCCATCGTCGTCGTGGCGGTGGCTACCCCTTTCCCTCCCACGTCACCACACGCAACAACAACAAGAGGACAGCCGATCGAGCGCCCGACACGGCCACTCGATAGGGGAAGAGAGAGGAGGGAGATACCGTTTGAGCGTGAGCAACAAGGATGTGACCGCACCGAAGACCGGATATTGCTTCCGACCCATCGCTGTCCAGTCTTTACCGTGGCACCGGCACACACATCAGTCGCACGATAGCCTCCGAGTGGAGCTCGTTGGGGGGTGATGAGAGAGGAAAGAGAGAATGCGGGTTGGTGCCTCCTCTTTTCTCCTTCCTTCAAAAACGGTCATGGATGTGGCCTCTCACGTGTACTGCATATCGCTTTATAAAGCGCACGGCTCCTCCCCCTCCCTCCCCCAACAGAGTTGCAGAAGGTGCGAAACAAGGGTCGTGTGAGTATTCTATTTCGCTCTGGTCTGCCGGTTCGGTTGACGATGTCGAGCGGTCCTTATGGACCGTTTGCAGCCGATGTGGTGGGGAGAGGAAGGGGGGTGACAATCCATTACTCTTGATGTAAAGCGGCGCGCGTGGATGGATGCACGCCAGTCTCGACCTCCCGTGCTGCAGCTTCTCCTCGTTGAATGCGGAAAGGGGGATAAGGCAGCGGCGTTGCTTTCCTGGTTGGTGCGTTTGTTTTGGTGTTCTCCAAAGTGGCTTCTTTTACGCCGATCTTTCGTTTTTTCCCTCCCTCTTCTTCTACTTGCACACACACACACCCCACTTTCCTCCTGATGTAGCGGAAAACTCCGCGACGACGGTGTTTCGGCATCAACGTGGTCTTCTTCTACCGCACCCGAGGAAGTCTATTCCTTTCTGCATCATCGGTTGCGCTACAGCAGAAGGAGTCCCTCACGGTGCCCTATGAACGACTTGGCTGAAGACTTGGACGGCGTGGTAGGGCTCGTGGGTACAACCACCCACCACACCCCGTTGTCCCTCCGCACGGCCGCAGCTGGGAAGGATACCGGTAACCCCCTGCCATCCCCCTCCTTTTCTTCGCCGCTACCTCACATCTACCTGCGCTACGGACTCGATACACATGCATGACGCCCCATTGGGGGGGGACGGAGGGGGGCCTGACCCTCCCTCTCACGTCTTCTCCGACCATCCTCTCCCGGACTTCTATTCTCTCTTTATTCCCTCCACGGCGCCTTTGACAGGCCCTCTTTTTCTTTTTCGTGCCGCTTCGCTACGCTTGCCTCTGCCTCCCCCTCCCCCCATCCCTCAGCCCCTCTATTTCCCCTTTTTGGTTCTCCCCCTCCGCTATCGCTCGCTTCCGCCGTTTCTCTACGCCACCCCCCTCCCCCTCCCTCGTCCACGTCCCTCACTGCTCGGGCATCCCTCCCTCCCTCCCGCACCCGCAGCGCCTCTACGCCCTATACAGCAGAGATCGATCGCCCTTCACGCGACCAGGCCATGAACTTCCTTGGCGGGCCAACAGGGAGCGGCGGCAGCCGCCGCAGGGACAAGGGCTTCTCGTCCAAGAATAAGGTGCAGCACTACCACGGGGACGGCACGGAGTCGATCATCATGATGGGTCGCCCCTTCCGCGTGCTGCAGAAGATCGCCGATGTGCCGCCACCCTACCTGGTGGGCCGCTCGCGCTCCGCGAAGTACGGTGAAGGCGGCAGCTCGTACGTCTACCTCGTGGAGAACACGAGCCACCTGACGGAGTTCCCGCGCCACCTGGCGCTGAAGCGCTCCTTCTTCGGGGTGGACCAGGTGGCGGAGGCGCACAAGGAGGTGGACATCGTGTCGCGCATCCACGACAAGAACATCGTCCGCGTGTACCACAGCGAGGTATCGCGCAACGAGGGCCGGCTGGGGGTCAGCATCGCGATGGAGTACTGCTCTAGCAACCTGTACCGCCGCATCCGCAGCGTGACGGGTGAGGGTGGTGGGTCGCCGCTGACGGAGGCGGAGATCTGCCACGTGATGATGGCCATCACGAGCGCCGTGGGGTACCTGCACACCCAGCAGCCGCCCATCACCCACCGCGACATCCGCCCCGAGAACATCCTCATCAACACCAAGTACGCCGGCCCCGCGGCGTACAAGCTGACCAACTTCGGCAGCGCGACCACGGAGGCGTACCACTGCGAGACCCGCGAGGAGGCGAACACGGCGATCGCGGATATCCAGGCGCACTCCAACCCGGCGTTCCGCGCGCCGGAGATGGCGGACCCGTGGGGGAAGAAGCACATCTGCGAGAAGACGGACATGTGGGCCATCGGCGTCCTGCTGTACTACATGCTGTACCTGCGTCTCCCGTTCGACCCCAGCACCGCCATCGGCCAGGAGAAGTGGGCGGTGCGGTTCCCACCGCAAACGGCCCACACGGGGTCGTTGCGCGTCATCGCGGAGCACCTGCTGGACCCCGACCCGGACTCGCGCTGGGACGTCTTCGCGCTCACGAACTTCCTGCGCTTCGACGAGGACTGCAGCCGCCATCTGGGCACCTTCTGCTTCACGAAGACGGAGTGGCCGGAGGGGTGGGAGCAGCAGGACGTGAAGGTGGTGGGGCGCGCCGCACCGGCGAAGGCGCCGCCCATCGCGTACGGCGAGCCCGGGCACGAGCAGCTGGACCGCCAAGGCGCGCAGGGCCGCAGCGGGCCCCGCAGCGACAGCCGCGCCCTCCACGACGGCGGCGACGTGGCTGCCGCGAATGACAACCCCGTGCGGGACGCGATGATGGTGCTGGGTGGCGACCCCGCTGATGACGACCCGGCGATGGCGGAGTATCGGCGCCAGGTCATCCGGGAGCAGCAGGAGGCGTGGGAGCACGCGAAGCTGGAGGCGGGGCGCTCGGCGACGAAGGCGGGGGCGCCGAGGGACAGCGCAGCGGGCGGCGCGGCCCCGGCGGAGGCCCGCAGCGAGGCGCCGAAGAAGGACGTGTTCGACGACCTCTTCGCCGGACCGTCACCCGCCGTGGCGGCTGCGCCTCCGGCCCCGCCGGTCCCCTCCGCGACGGCACCGACCTCGCCCCCCGCGCAGCCGCAGGCGGCCAGGAAGGACATGTTCAGCGCCGACGACCTCTTTGGAGCCAGCGCGCCGCCAGCGCCGTCGGCCACGATGAGCGGGTACGGCCAGCCGATGCCACCGGCGGCGACGGCCGGCAACTGGGGCAGCGGTGTACCGGCTCTAGGCGGCGGCGGTGGCGGCTTCGCCGGCCCGCAGGCCCAGCAGCCGTTGCAGTACGGCATCGCGGACAACATGCACGCCCCCCCACCGATGCAGCCGCCGATGGGCTACACCGGCCCCTACCCGGCCCCGCTGCAGCACTCCCACCAGGGTGCCTCTCCGCCACAGCAGGCCATGAACTTCATGGCGCCGGCACCGGGGCAACAGCCCGCGGCGCGAGCCGCCGAGCCGCCTGCGAAGGCCGCCCCCAGCGCAACGCCATCCAGGAAGGACCCGTTCGCGGACCTCTTCAGTTGAGTCGGTGCCGTGCACTCACCTCTGCAGAAGCGGTTGCGAAGGAAGAGATGGGAGGGCTGGCGAACGAGGGGTCGCCGGTGGCGTCTCCCGGGGGACGATGTGTTGTAGCAGTAGAGATGAGATGGTTCTGCGCGTGTGTACATTTATGTAGAGAGGGAGGGAGAGAGACGGGCTGCGTGCGGGCACGTGCGGCGCTGCCGTGGGTGGAATCGGTGAGAAAACGAAAGAATAGCATCCGTGGATGTGAGGGAACGCAATCGAGGCTCGATATGCCCTGCCATGTGCACCAGCGAAGGTGTCCCTCGTCATCCCGCAGAGGAGGGAGGAAGGGGAAGAGAGCGTCTGCTCGGATGCATGGAGGGTCTCCTCTCCCCTTTGCACCTTTCTAAGCCCCCCGCCCCCGCCCCGCTCCTCTCCCTACCGCCTCCTGGCAAGACAGGGGGGGAGGTGCGCTCGCGATGAGCATCTTCTGAACATGGGGCGATGACTGTGTGTGTGTGTGTATGTATGTGTAGAGGATAAGATGGAGGGAAAGGGAAGGAGGTGCTACCTACCTTTTTCTATATAGAAAATGTGTTTAAGCGTGTGTGTGTGTACCTTTTTACGGGGTCGTCGTCGTGTAGCGAAGCGTATGGTTCGGCCTCGTGAAGGCCGGTGAAAAGGAGAAGCGGGATGAAGGCTCTCAAGGTGTTGCGAAACAAACGAGAGAGAGGAGTGAATTTCCGGTTCTCACGTCTTCTGTCGTATATTCTCTCTTTTGGGAGGGTTGCGGGAACAGGAGGCGATGCATGGAGGCTCCAGTGCTCTCCCCATCTCTGGGAGAGTATGTGGCCTCCGGAGGGTCAAATACAGCGCTAGTCCAACTGCGCGCACGCCCACCCCCACCCCCCCAAAGCCACCTTTTATCTTCGTTTTTTTTCATGAGTAGAGAGTTCTCAGAGGGCCCTATGCGGCCGTGACCTCCTTCACTGGACCTCTCTCTAGACTATTCTCTGCTCTACTTCTCTCTCTCTCTCTCTCTCTCTCTCTCCCGTTCTCGTGCTCTTGTACATGTTCGTGGCTCTCTGGCTAGTAGCTTAATCACTGTCATACACATATTTAGGTACATACATATATATATATATACATCATCATAACACAATACCACCCGTGACCACCATCACCACCTCTTAGCCTCGACCACTACACCGTTATCAGACATATATAGATATCTCGGTTTTTTTATAAAGGGAGGGACCAAGAGAGCGCTAGAAGGATCTGCTCTCCTATCGTTCTCCTCTTTTTCAGTATATCTCTCTTCTTTCAACCCACAATTCGGTCAAGACGCTCGCTCTCGCTCTATCTATTTCTCTCTCTCTCTGCGCGTGTGATTCTCTCTGTGCGTATATGTGTGTATAAGCTCTTCGGACTCTGTACCCACACGCACGCACACGAAAGTGTTCTGCAAGGGGGGGGGGGTAGGAGGGGAGAGGCTTTTAAAAAGGGAGCCTAAGGCTCTTGCGCTCCCCCATTCTCCTTTTTTTTTAATTCTCCTTGCCTTCTTTCCTCCTCCGTCACAGGACACCACCCCAAAAAAAAAAAACAGAAAAAAGTAGCGAAAGGGCCGGGAAAGAAAGTATAAATTTGTTGAATCATTCGTGTGTGTGTGTGTGTGTAAGGGGGGGAAACGACGGCAGCGGCGGCGGCAGAAGCGACTGGAAAAGGGGCAGAAGTCGCTCGTCGCCCTCTCCACCTCCTCCAGCCCCCATTCTTTCTCCTCCTCCTAATTAGTTTGCTCTGTTTTCTTTCTTTCTTTCTTTCTAGGATTGCTGGAGTGTTCTTCTGCTTTTCCGTCGAACGTAGCAGAACAACCTAAACATTTATATACCTGTTGCGTAGTTTCCTCTTTCTCTCTCTCTCTATTCAGCTCCTCCCCCTCCTCCACGCACTCATACGGTCACATCCTCATCACCTGTTCTTCTTCGCTATTTGTGGACATACAATACCGGGGGGGGGCGCTCTTCACGCATTCCTTCTTTTTTTATGTGCATTGGGACAGAATTTTGAAGAGCTATTCCTGTGAAGGCGGGCGAAAAGAGAGGAGAGCGGCGTTGGCTGCCGTTGCCTTTGCCGCCCCTCGCACTTCCAAGCCCCCATTCCACGCCTGGTTCCCCGTTCTCCCCCACCTTCTGCGATACACGGGCACCTCGGAAGAAACAAGTGGAAAAGAGGGCAGCGAATCTTCGCCTTCTCCCTTTGTATTACCAGGAGGGGAAATCAGAATTGGGCTCTTCTTTGCCCTGCCACCTTTGCTCCTTCCCTCTTTTCTTTTTTTCATCTTTTCGTTGGCATCGACTGGCCCGCACCGAGGGAGAGGAGGGGGTGAGGGGAAGTGCCGCTGTTTCTTTCTCCTTTTTGTGTATTGGGCTGGGGGGAAGTGCTTGTGTGGCGATTTATAGTCCTCTTCTCGAAGATCTCCTCTCGTTTTGTGGTTGCTTCTCTCCCTCGATCTCAACTCTGCTTTTTGCGCACACCTATCTTCCTCTCTCTCTCTCTCTTGGAGGTAACACTATCCTATTTTCCGTATTCACGGCTCTCTTTTTTTATTTCCAGATATTTTGATGGCATGTAAAAATCGTGTGCTTTCTTTTTTCTTTCCCGAGCATTCTTCGTCTTACTCCTCCCTCCCTCCCTCCCCCCCCAATTGTTTGGGGCTTGTTTCGGTTCGACTGTGGCAGTCGCGACTCTTTGGCGAGCCTTCTGATTTGAACGAATCCGATATATATACATACATCTTTGGAATTTTTTTTGCAACTGTCCATTTTTTTGGTTGCGTGTGTGTATGTGTATGTGTGTGTGAGTGTATGCGCGTGTGTTTGTCGCTTCTTTTCCGTCTCGTGCCTCTTTTTCTTTCGTTGTTCGTCTGCACCGTTCCCCAACCCCAAACCCCCCACACACACACACACACGCACCGACTCCTTTATTTGGAAACTCTTTTCTTCGCCCCTTTTTTCTTTCTTCTTCGTATTCCCCCCCCCCCCTCCTTCCCCCTCTTTTCCTCCGTGTGTGTGTGTGTGCTTGGGGAGAGAAACCGGAAAGGGGGGAGGGGCATTACACACACACACATATATATATACTAACCGGAGACACGGGGGGCGAGTGGTTTCTGGTGTGTGTGTGTAATAGCAGCTTGTCGGCTCCGGTCTTCCCTCTCTACCTTTTGATTTCCTCCAAAATTTTTGTTCTGAGGAGGTTTACTTCTGCCAAAGGAGTCTTCCCGTCCCTCTTATAATTCGCTGGCAGGGCCACTGCCTTCGCTATGGCATCCAATCCGTGCACCGGCGACAACAATGGCGCAGCTGTCTCCGACGAGGGGGGTCCTGACGTCCTTTTTCGTTCTCATCTTGCTTCACCGAAGAGCGCCAGTGCCGTGGCAGCCGCACCGGTGCAACCGCTGTGCCCCCCCCTCTCCGGTCAAGACCGATATCCATCCATCCACCATCACTCTCAGTTGGGGGCGGGGCACGTGACGCCGCTTTCCAGGCAAGGCGACGTCGCTACAAGGTGCCGACCACAGGTTCGCTTCTCCTCAACGCCGCCGCCCGAGGAAGCCGCGCCGGCCAACGTGGACAAGAGCACCCACTCAGTCCCTGCGAACTTCATTGATATAGAGGATGTGACGCCGGAAGAGCTAGATGATAGCTCCCTAACAGGGAGCTCCGTGCTGGAGCCGTACAGCGGCCTCGCTGGGACGTCGGGCGGGCACATATCCCAAGCAACGCAAGTACTTGCTCTGCTGCAGCGCACAGGACGGCAGCTTCTGCGACAGCGATGGCTCTTCCTTGCTGAGGTGCTCGCGCCCCTGTTGTTTGTGGTCCTGCTGATCGTTCTCGATATCGCGTTCGGCGCGGAGGCAGTAAAGGAAAAAGTATTTGTCGACCCTCAAGCCTATAGCCCTATGATTAGCTCGGAGGACTACCGCACGTACCTCTGTTACAACGACAGTGCATACCCCATCCAAGGCCTCTACCCTTGCAGGACGTCGAGGCAGATCTTCCTCTGCGATGGGGATGAGAGTGGCATCCCCGTCTCAGGGCTTTGTTACCTCGCCATCTTCAACAACCCCACCTTGGTCGTGACGCAGTACCTTAACTCTTTTATGGGCACCGCGATCGCCCTCCCCAAGCTGGATTCTATCATCGTCCATCAGTGGATGGCGAAGAAGGCGGGGCTTGCGGCCAGCTCTCGCTCTCGCACGGCGTTGGGGGCCTTGGCAAACGCCGGTCTCGGTGTCTCCTCCGTCACGCGTTTCGATTCGATCTCCTACTCGGGACTTCTGTACTTCGCCCCCGCCGCCAATGTGCCGGCCACGCTACTGGCCTACTTTCGAAACGTCTCCGCGATGTTTGACTACGTCTTCGGCGGCGTTTTTGCCACGGTAGAGGAGGCGAACACCTTCCTCCGCAATGATGCGGCAGAGCAGGAGTCAATCAACTCCAGCTGGGGTTTGATCATCATCAACGACATCACCGACAGCTTCGATGTCGAGGTTCAATTGCACGGCGCTGCCCTGCCAGCGATGAAGCCACCGGTGTCAGTGTTCTACCGAGGCTCCTTTACCTACGACGGCACCGACATGTACCTCGCCTCTGGCTTTGTCACACTGCAACGCATCTTGTCGGACTACTTCTACGAGAACTTGTCAGCGAGGGGCGCCTTAGCTGGCGTCACTAGCGGCGCCGTAAGCCCCTTCACCTCAAATACGACCTATTCCGTCATCGCCTCGTACCCCACCATCGCAGTGAAGATGCCGTACCTCCTTACGATGGCCTCCTCCCTCGCTGCCTTTGTGATGGTGCTGGCCTTTCTGTACCCCTTTGCGCAGGTGACGAAGCGTATCGTGCTGGAGAAGGAACTGCGCATCCAAGAGTCGATGTGTATCATGGGGCTGAAGCGCTCATCATTGTGGCTAAGCTTCTTCATTGTGACCTGCCTGGAATTCCTCCTCATTGCCGTGCTGCTCACCATCGTGGTGTGCGTCTTCGTCGCCAAGAGATCGAACCCGTTCGCGGTATTCCTGATCCTGTTTGTCTACGCGATGTCGCTCATCCCTCTGAGTGGGCTCGTCTCCGTCTTCTTTGGACAAGCTCGCATGGCTGCCTTGATTTCGCCGCTGGTATACTTCGTCATGTCAATGCCCATATTTGCGATCAGTGCTGCGCAGGCTCCTGTCCTTATCGGTCTGTCGCTGCTCTCTCCCACCGGCCTTGCCTCGTTACTGACTTCCGTCTTCAGTGCAGAGGCAGGCAACGGTTTCCGTATGGGCGACTTCAAAAGCCCATACTTTCCCGTACCCCCCTACGCCGTCATGATCATCCTTGCGGGCGACACGGTGCTGTACCTGCTGCTGATGTTCTACCTCGATGCGGTGATGCCGAAAGAGTGGGGTATGTGTCAGCACCCCCTCTTCTTTCTGCTCAGGCCGTACGCGTGGCTGAAGGCGCGGTGGGAAAGCAGCCAAAGTGGCAGGCGTGGCGCCGTTTTGACTTCTGGGGAGGGAGCTAACCAGAGGAAGAGCGGTACGACGCTCGATGGGATGGAGATGTCACTGCCCGAGGATGTATCCACGCTCACACAGGAGCGTGTCAGTGCCGTCACCTTCAGCACGGCCCCCGGGAGGAGCTCCATCACGCCGCCCGATTTGGGAATAAAGAGAGGACAAAGCATGGAGATAAGGGCAGCGGTTAGCACGGAGACGCCGGCGCGTGCACCCCGCACGTGTGGCATCGACCCCAATCTCGGTCGTGACGTCGCTACGGGTCAGGCGAAGGAGGTGAGCGTGCGCGTCGACGGCGTGTGCAAGTACTTCAAAAGAGGTGGCAGGCGTTTCGCGGCGACAGATCACCTGTCGTGGGATCTCTACCGAGGAGAGATCGCCGTTCTGCTGGGTCCCAATGGGGCTGGTAAATCGACGGCCATCAATATGATAACTGGGATGCTGCCTGCAGACCGCGGAGACTGCTTTATTGAGGGTTTCTCGATGCGGCACAACGTGGCAGAGGCACGCCATCACATTGGCTACTGCCCCCAGCATAATATTCTTTGGTCAGACCTGACATGCGGCGAGCATCTCGAGTTCTATGGCAAGATCAAAGGCTTGCGCGGGGCTCCGTTGGAGGATGCGGTCGTGGATGTGCTCCGCGCTGTCGATCTGGAGGAGAAGAGGGACGTACTGCCGTGTCACTTATCGGGTGGGCAAAAGCGCAAACTCTCCGTCGCTATCGCTTTCGTAGGACGCAACCGCGTGGTGCTGCTGGATGAACCAACGGCTGGCATGGACGCAGCTGCACGGCGCCATACCTGGTCGCTGCTGCGTGCGATGGCGGAGCACCAAACCATCTTGCTCACCACCCACTACATGGACGAGGCGGATCTCTTAGGCGACAACGTGGCCATTGTAGCGGACGGTGTGCTGCAATGCGTTGGCAGCACTGTGTTTTTACGGCAGTATGCGGGTGTTAGCTACTCCCTTCGTTTTGATCTCAGCCCCATGCTTGTCCACGCGGACGATGTCGCGGCGCGGCAGGTGAAGATCGAAGCGGTGTGGGCTAAGCTCCATGAGTTGGTGCTGGCGCACCTGCCGGACGCCACCTTGGTGCTACAGACGGACGCTGAGGTGGAGTACGAGCTGCAGCTACGTACCGAGGACCGTCTTCCGGCACTTCTGAGAACCCTGGAGTCGTATGGGAATACTGCGTTGAAGGTTCGCGGGTACGCGCTGCGGGCCCCAACCCTGGAAGACGTGTTCCTTCGAGTGGTGGAACACCACATCGAGCCCGAAGCCGCAGCAAGGCAGACAGAGCGCGGGCCGTCCCCGTCGGTCGCTGGCCAAATCCGCACAGAGGAGAACGCTTCATTCTTGATGGACTACACTAACTGCACCGTGCCATACGCGGCGCAAGAAGAGCCGAGTCCAGGAGGAAGGAACGATGTCCGATCGGAGGGAGTGCGCATTCCGCGCAAGGGTAAGCGCAAAGCCCCTCTTCAGAGCTCCGATCCCCTTCGGATGACGCGGCGTCTTTCCCGTGCGTCTCTACGATACGTCAATAATGAAGCTGTTCTTCCCTACGGCTCTACCGCCCCTGAGACAAGCGAAGAGGAGGAGGAGTTAATTGCAGCCGTAACCTCGGACCTGTTGGCGCAGTCAGGCGATCAGCACGGTCGTGCCAAGGGGAGACAGCGGGGCCTCACCAAATTGGGAGGACGAGATGATGTTCCGATGGATCAGCGAAATGAGCGTTACACTGCCGACTCATCTGCGCAACTGCGGAATGCCCTGGAGGCGTTCAAGTTTTCCTTCACGGTAGGTTCAAAAAATCCATCTCGTTCACTGGTCACGCCCGCCCTACCCGTGTTCCCGCCCCTCGACACCACGGCGGCGCCGAAGGAGGAGCCTGCCATGATGCCCCTCTTCGCGGATCCGAATCGCCGAGATGATATCGATGCCCATCCAGAAGAGGCACTGCCACCTTCGGGAAAGTCGGAACTGGCAGGTGCACCGTCTGCCCATTTTTTCAACACGCCATGTACAGCAGCGGAAGCTAGCACTCTGCCTGCCGCTGCAGCAGCTGCCGCAGATCCTGTGTACGACCCGAGGCTTACCTACAAACATGTCACCGATCTTCATCTTGATGAAGTCTGGGCAACCCAGCACACGACGGGGTGGTGGTCTCTCGCGGCTTTGCAGCTGTACGGCATGCTCTACAAGCGTTTGTTTACAGCCATTCGTGACAGTCGCATGCTGTTTTTCCAGATCGTCTGTCCTGTCTTCTGCATTCTCCTCGCCATGCTGCTGCAGCTGGTGAAAGCACCCAGCGGAGGCAACCTGGTGCTGTCGCCGTCGGCCTTCGAGGTGTCGTCCAGCATGCAGGTCTCGGGATGTGCCGGCTTCATGGGGATCCCGCCGGCGGTGACGGCAGGGAGGGGCGACTTCCGTGACCTCAGCTTCATTGATCCCAACTTCCAGACGTCGAATGATATGTCGCTGGAGCTACTCGATACGTGGTTCACGCACGATCGTGCCCGGTTCATGAGCATGCAATGCCAAGACCCTCTCATCCAGGCGCTGCTTCAGATGTTCTACCCCGCCGCGCTGCAAGGGCGAACGGTGAGTGTCCTCCTCTACAACACCTCCTCTCGACAAAGCCTGCCCATTGCCGCCCACACGGCCTCCGCCCTGGCATTGCTCGCCGCCTTGGGAAACGGCACTGCGGCACAGGTGAGCATGACATACTCCATGCAAGTGTCCACCCTGTCCAAGACAGAATCGGCCGCTGCCTCGTCGGGCGCCATTGCAAGCATTCTCATTGGAGTGATTGTCCTTATCCCCTTCACCTTCCTACCCGCCAACCCGGTGGCGTGGGTGGTGAAGGAATACGAGTCCCGCGCACGCCACCTGCAAGCTGCTTCTGGCCTACAGTACCTCATCTACTGGCTTGGCAACCTCATCTTCGACTTCCTCGCGTACGCCCTCTCGATCGCACTCATCCTGATTATATTTCTCATATTTGACCGAAAGGAATACATCGGATCGGACACCGTCGGGGCCACCATCGTCTCCTTTGCGGTCTATGGGGTGTGCTACTGCTGCTGCTCGTACTTCGTAAGCTTCGCCTTCGCCGAACACACCAACGCCCAGATGGTAGTCTTGGGGGCCAGCTTCCTCACCGGCTTCCTGTGTGTCATGTTGGTGTTCGTCCTTAGCCTCATGAATAAGACGATGACGACGTCGAACACGCTGCGATGGTTCTTCCGCGCGATCCCACCGTACGCCATCGGCGAAGTGATTCTCAACCTCGCTCTTCTCGAGCAGAAGCAGGTGCAGGACCCGACCCTCACGGCGTGGAGCCCGTCCATCACCGTCTGGCCAGACATCTACATGGCGGTGGAGACGCCCATTTTTGCGGCCCTCACCCTCTTGCTCGATCACCCAAACCGCCGTGCCGTCGTAGACCGAGTAAAATCGTTCGTGCGGGGATGTTGCCGCTTCTGCTGCCGGCATCGTATGGTGGACGGTGAAGAGCAGCATAGCCGTGCGTCACCGCTGCCAGAGCTCCTGGAGCTGCCGCTCCAGCAGCGCCGCTTATGCGGGTCGATCCGCCCACGTAGGGCATCCTCGGACGCCGCGGCCGAACGTGAGGGAGGGCTCAGTGGTGGCGACGCTCCAGCGGGTACCCCTTGCCACCGTAACGTCTGCCGGTCCCCCGTCTTCGCCCTTAGCCCTGAACTCATGGCCGGTGACACGCATCGCGATGAACATCGTGCAGCATCGGTCAAGTCAGACGGGGATGTCATATCGCCCATCTGCTCCCCCGTATCGCCCCAGGTCCCCAATCCGATGTGGGGCGGCATTCTCAAGTCCTCCATGACGTCCCCCCCGCGGGCGCCGGGCGGTACCCTCGCGCACGTCGGAAACCCCGTCCGCGGAGTGAATTATGGTCTGCCAGCGGTCCTTACGTCTCCCAGGCGCTCCGATGTTGCGGAGAGCGAGATTCGGACTCGCGTGTGCAGTTTTCCTGGAGTGGCGGTGCCTTCACGGAACAACCCGCAAAAACCGCCACTGGCAACGGGAGCGACGTCGAGGGACGTGCGGGCGGAGGAGGATGTGCCGGGTACGACGAAGCCGAGACTATTCTATACGGCACCTCAGTGGAGCGACGTGGATGCGCAGCGGTTGCGCGACGAGGATGAGGATGTGAAGGAGGAGCGCGGTGTAGTCTATCGCACCGAACGGCAGTACCTCGCTGGCGGGAACGGCCACGCAGGAAAAGCGGTAACGGGGAAGAGCACAGCCTCAGAGGCGCACGGCGATGGAGTTCCCAGTGGACAGACCACCGACCCACCGCTATGGACGCGCGACGTTATTCGTGTAGTAGACCTTCGAAAAGTCTACGATGATCCCCACAAGGTTGCCGTCAGTGCGCTTAACTTTAGCGTCATGCACGGCGAGGTATTCGGCTTTCTCGGCACCAACGGAGCTGGCAAGAGCACCGCTCTCTCCATCATAACCCAAGAGCAGCTGCCCACGAGCGGCCGCGCCTATGTATGTGGGCACGACGTAGTGCGAGAAAGCCGCCGTGCGGCTGGTTGTGTCGGCTACTGCCCGCAGTTTGACGCCTGCTTAGATTTGCTCAGCGTCACGGAGCACCTTCGTCTCTACGCGATGGTGCGAGGCGTGCTGCTCTCTTCTATCGATCGCCTGATTACGAATCTCCTCTTCATCTGCAATCTGACGGCCTACCGCCACGTGCGCGCATGTGCGCTATCGGGTGGGAACCGGCGGAAGCTAAGTGTCGCCCTCGCCCTTATCGGATCGCCCAAGGTGGTGTGTCTGGACGAGCCGACGGCTGGGATGGACCCCCTAGCGCGGCAGCTGCTGTGGCGAGCGCTCGATCGCGTCTCACAGAAGTGCGCCATCGTCTTGACCACCCACCACCTGGAGGAGGTGGAGGCGCTCGCGGACTGCGTGGGTATCATGGTGGATGGCGGTCTACGCTGCCTTGGTGACCTGACCCACCTGAAACAAAAATACGCCCGCAACGCCTACGAGCTGACGCTCCGCGTCCGGCGGAGGGGACCGGCGGCAGGGGGACCCTGCTCCCCCCAACACCGCCAGAGGGTGTCCTTGCCGACTACCGTGTTCGATGGTAGCCGCACCCCTCACCCGCCCAGCCACAACCGGCGCGTATCCAGTGCTTACGGAGGCAGCCACCTCATCGACAACTCGGATGACATCTTTCAATTTATGTTGCGCACGTTCCCATCGGCTATCCTGATTGATACGTTCAATAATGAGCGGTACGTCTACACCTTGCCAGCTACGCGCGACGTCGCAAATGCCATGCAGCAGCTTTGGGAAGACCAGCAGCAGAGCTTCCTCATCTCCTCCTTCGCGGCGTCGCGACTGGACAACTCCTTCCGGCGCGGCTCCGTCGGGGCACGCAAGGCACCACCGATTGTGCGGCTTTCGGAAGTCTTCGAGGCATTGCAGGCGGTGAAGGATCGACTTGGTATAACGGAGTACAGCGTTTCTCAGGTATCCCTCGAGCAGGTATTTATGAAGGTTTGTACATCGACAGAAGCGCCGAAGCGAGGCCGTCACCGCTCCTTTGCTCACTCTGACGTGGCCGTGGTGGCGTCGGGAGCTTCCATACGGCAAAGTGCGAGCATACCATCCCATCCCGGGGCGTTGATTGTGCCCTCATCATCGCTCTGCGACTCCCCCGGCCGCGGTATTCGGTCGTGTCGCAGTGGCTCAATCCGAATGGCGAAGCGGCCCTCCGTCTCTCTACTGCCAGATCTATCAAACACGTCTTGCTTCTTCCATCCAGCAAGGAAGGTCTCTACGTCACAGGGGCAACGCCTCACCTTTGCAGAATACCGTCGGCAGCGGGCGATGTGGCGGTTTCGAGTCGAGGAGGAGACACCGCAACTGACACCCGCAGAGCAGCAACGTTTGGTGCAGCCAGACCACGATCTCTCACCCTAGAATGCAGTGGGGCAGGAGTGAAGATACAAGGGGGGGAGGATCGGAGTGAGCCAGACCGGGGGGGGGGGGCCACAGCGCGTCGAGAGTTCAGCAGACGTGAAACAAGGAAGGATTATTCCTTTCGTTGTATACACACATATATATATGTAGGTATACATGCAGGGATGTGTGGTGAGAGGAAGTTGATGTGCGAGGGGCGGGGGGTCTTCGAGGTAGTTGTTTCTTCTTGGTCGTGGATATCGCCCGCACCTCCTATGCGCAATCGGCAAAAATATACATGCGCGTATATATATGTGTGTATGTGCGTGATCAACGCTCCTCCTCTCTTTCATTTTCCCTCATACTTGCGCTCTCCTCCTCCTCCTCCTTGCTGGGGGGGGGGGAGGGGAAGGAAGAGAATTTTTTCCCTGCCCTCCACTGTGTGTATGAGACCCCATCTACTGTTCTCTCATCTGTGAAAGCTGAGCCACTGCTTGAGAAAGAGAGAGGGAGGGGGGAGGGGGGAGGGGGGAGGGGTGTTGCGTACCTCCTGATTTGATGAATTACCAGGCTTCGGATCTGTGCACCATCTCCTGTAGATACGCAGATATGTATCGAGAGAGAGCGATTCAAGAAAGACCTATGATTTTTTTCTTCTTCTTTTTTGCGCCTGTGACCCTATCTCAAGAGAAGTAAGCTGGAAAGAGAAAGACGAGTTGGAGGGCGCGTGCGAAGGATAGTGTATGCTATTTATACAGCAGCAGCACAACCCCCCTTCCCCTCCCCCCCCCCGCCCCGATGCTTCTATTCAGAGGAGATTTGTTTTCCAGATCTCCCTCTCTTTTATTATTTGCTTTATGATGTGCAAAACGAAGAAGAGGAGGGGGGGTCCCCGTGTTTCTATGCGAGATGATGGAGAAGACGAAGACCTGCCCCAGACAACAACGCGTGCGCTATCGAATGGGTGGTGGGGAAGAAGGACCCGAGAGAAACATGCCAATACACATATATACATTTATGTCTTGATGTACTTCTGTAGTCGTGCCTCGCGTACTTTCTCTCTCTCTCTCTCATTCACCACAGAAAGAAAAAAGAAGATGTCAGATTCGAGTCATCGTAATGCATGCGCATGGATGACGATACATCATCCGCATCCTTGTGGATCAAAGCAAGAGAAACCCGGCTCGCGTAGGCGAGAAAGGAGAATTTCTCTAACGTGCCTTACTCGCTCCTGTGATGATATAGCTTGTTGAGCTGCAGCTTTCTCTCTCTCTCTCTCTCTCCCTCGCTTGCTCATTCTCTCTTCTCTTCTCTATACTGCCGTCCTTTGCCGCCCGCCCCTTTTTCCCTCACGCGCCGCTACCATGTGCTCTTCCAAATATGCAGTATGCATCTGCATACACGGAGGTGGAAGAGAAGGGAAGGAAAAGAGCGCATCTTTTTTTTTACGTGTGTAATTCGGTGAGGGGAGGAGAGGGGGGAGGAATTTCGACGAACGCTCAAGGGCGTATGGTTTAGTCCGCCATCGCCGTCGCCAACGCATCGATTTGTTACTTCCCTTTGCTCTCGCTCGCTCGCCATCATGGTACGCACGCGGGATAAGAAGCCGAAGGGCGACAGCGCCTTCAGCACCACGAAGAAGCAAAAAGTCGGGCGGAAGAAGTTGGCGCCGGCCACCGCCACCCGCGCCGAGGTGCATGCCCGCACCCTCCGCCTTGCCACATCCACGGCGATGTCCGCTGCGATGGCCACGACCGCCATTGCTCCGCCCCGCACGGATGATCCTGCTGGGCACCCCGCCTCATCAGAGACGACAGTGGCGGGGATGCGAAAAGGGTGGGCCTTCTCCGAGAGGACGCGCCCTGGCGCCATCGCCGTCCAGAACTTTTCAGAGATTCTCAGCGGGGCAGGGCATTACAAAGCGACGCAGCGGGCATCGGCCTTCACTACTCTCGCTCGACTGCTGCGCATGCAGAACGACAGCGATGCGGTAACAGCGGCGGCGGGGGGAAGGCAAAGCATGGAAGGGAGCGCCTTCGACGAATACGCCCATTTTGCGGCGAGAGAAAAAGCAGCCATTGCCGATGCCGCCACTGCCGGCAGAGGCTCTCAGCCGCGCTTAACGGGCCTGAGCTCGTTGGAACGGCTGAAGGCTTTCAGTGCCACATTGGAAGCCATCACGGACACGGACGATGATGTCCGGCGGGCGGCACTACAGGCACTGGCCATCCTTGTCGACCACACATGGATTAGCCCGAGTGACGGGGGATCTCTCACCACTGCAGCGGTGGCGACGGCAACCACACCCTCGCAGGGACCATCGTGGACGCAGAGTGTGTCCGACCTGGAACGGTGCAACGCCCTCCTCCTCCAAGATCATCATCACCGCCGTCGCTCCCATGACAAGGGCTCCGTCCTGACAAGAGGCAGCAGCGCTCTCCCATTGCTCTCCCACACCTCAGTGAGTCGAGTTCAAACGTTACTCCATACCGTGCACGTCGCTCTCACTCATGCCCTCAAACCGGTTCGCCTCTCCGGAGTTGAGTTGCTCGCCTTAGTACTGCGCATCACCCCTCCAGCGCTAGTGCAAGCAGCGGCGCGGGCGGTGTGTCGGCATCAGGCCTCCTACTACGTCTCAGAGCCATCCGTGGGAAGTGGTAGTGGTCTGACGATAGGGGCTGCGATGGTCGGAACGGTCACCACCACCGCCGCTCTCGATGCAGCGCAGGTGCGTGCCGTCAACCTCGAAGAGGAAGAAGAGCGGTGGATGCTCACACTGGCGCGGCGTGTGTCCGCGCTGGTGCTGCGCACCAAGCATATGGCTGTGCTACCGATGCTACTCCGAGTTCTCCTCGACGAAGATGTGGACGTCGCGCCTGTCGGAGGTGAATCAGTGGCTGTCGTGATCGCGAACGCCGCTGCTGCCGTTGACGAAGCCCGTGCTCCGTCACCGGTCAGAAACCGTTGGCGCTCGCCGCAGCTTGTCAGTGCCTTTCTCGATGAGGTGGCTCCGCAGTGGGCCAACCATTGGAAGGAGCTCATGGAGTTGAGGCTGGAGCTCCTGCGGCAAGAGGAGAAGCTTGCCATGGCTTCGGCGCTTGCACAGTCCTTCGCCACGGTGCTTACCTTCCTCAAGCGTGAACAGCAACAACGGCAGCAGCAGCAGCAGCACGCACAGTCCCATGTTGGCTCAACCTCATTTCAGGATCGTGGCGGTGAGCGCGACGGTAAGGCGCACAATTTCTTCTCGCGTGACCGTGTGCACTACATCAAGAGCTTATTCGTCGACAAACTACCGATCTCTATACGCGAGCTGTTGCTCCCGCCACACGCCCGCACCAGCAGTGGTGGCACCGCCACAACGGCGATGTCGTCCCTCTCGAAGAGCATGATAGCGAGGCTGGAGCTCGGTCAGAGCCTCGTCGAGGTGTGTCTGCCGCTTGCTGGGACCGAAGAAGGCTGGAAGCTCGTCCGCGATTTTTTTGCGGTGGTGTTCTCCGCCTCCCCGACCCCGTCGCCGTCACAGCAAGGCGGAGAAGAGACCACTACTCCTCCGCCATCGTTGTTTCGATTTCCTTCGATGGCGCTCCTCGAGCAGTCAGTACGCCTCTACGAACGAGCGCTACGCCTGTTCCCATGCTATGCCACCCACCTCAGCCCATCGGCGTCGACCCTCCTGGCTTTCGATGACGGCGCCGTCTTTAAAGCTGTGGCAGAGGGTGGAGGACACCAACGGAAGCGCAAGAACCATGGCAGGCCTGACACGACACTCCTGCAGCAGCACGGCGCTGTGGTGGAACGCCTCTTGTACTTGTTCCCAGCAGTTCTGAACACTGTCGTTCGGCATCTGGTGCCCCGGGCGGAACGGAACGGATTCGAAGATGCCACGGTCGCTCATGGCAGTGGTGGTGGAGGCAGGCAAGCCATGAAGAGGACTTCGGCCAGCAACACCGCCAGCGAAGACGCGGCACTCGTGCGGCTGCTGCTGTGCCTTGCCGCCGTGACGGAACGTCTGGCGTATCTCCCAGATGAACTGCTCCTCCCTAACGGCGTCAGAGGCGGTGATCGGCGGCGTGGTGGTGGTGGTGGTGGTGGATCGCGTGGGCATAGCTCGCCGTCCAACCCGCTTAAGCGGCTGGAGGAGGGCTTCGGTGTGATACCTCGCCTTTTGTTTTCACTTCGGGTGCAGACGCCCGCGCGTGTGGCGCTGGAAGCGGTGAAGCGGCCGCGTGCGCAGGACGAGGAGAAATATGTCATGGGTGGAGGTGAGGCCGGTGGTGTGGTCTGCCATGGCGACGGTCTTGCGGAGCCCATCACGGATACTTCTTCCTCGTTGTTGGTGGCCGCTCCATCATCGGCGACGCGGACAGGGGTGCTGCTGCCTTACGATGGTATCGTCGATCTGATCGTGCGGCAGCTGCTTCGAGTGCTATGGTTCATAAGCAGCAGTGGGCATCCTCTTTTGCACTGCGCGGCGGCCGTAACATGCGGATCTGCTTGTGCCTCTCTGTCCACAGCGAAGGCGCCGTCTCCCTTCTCCATCATTCTCGGGAAGTCTATCCACGTCCTCTTCGGTGCAAGTGGGGTAGCGGGTGTGCTGCAACGCTGTCTCACGCCTACCATTATGCTGGCACATAGCATTCTCTTTTATTTGAACGCAGAAGACAAACATCATTCCGTGGCTGCCGCTGATGCACACGTCATAGCAACAGACGAAACTTCGGACGCCATGGTAGCGGCGGCGACGCAGTGGTCAGACATCCTCAACATTCTCGAAGGGAATGGTGCGGGCGAGGGAAAAGAAGGATGAAGTGAGAAGGAAGCATAAGGCAAGGTGGAGGATGTCATGCAGCTTCTTCTGGGAGGAGGAAAGGGTTGCGGAGGAAGGAGGGGGGGGGTACTTGGTGCGGCTTCTCTCCCTCTGTTACACACTCATACATCTCGTATACCGCTCACTATACTGGAACCTACTCTCCGCCGTGAACCGCCGATGGGGAGGGAGCATCCTTTCGGTTCCTGTGACTCGCAATCTCCGAGACGGAGGGTGAGGGAAGGGAGAGAAGTGAGGTTATCACTTTGAGAAACACCAGGGGGTATGTGTTTCTTTTTTTTCTCTCTCTCCCCACCTCGATGCGTAAGCATCAGCAACACCATCGCATAATACATAATCGTCGACGATCTCTAAGGTTCTTCAGTTTCTTTTTTTTCTAAACAAACATCTCCGTCTCACAATGTCCTTCGTTCTCAACGCAGAAAGAAACTCTTCTCCCCCACCGTCCCCTTTTCGTAGCTGCTGCTGCTGCTTTCTCCTGCGCCGCCTTCTCTCCATCCTCCTCCGCGCTTCCTCCGAGGGAAGCGGTGCGAATTGGGCAGCTCTACAGGGAGTAGCAAGGGGACTTGAGAGGGAGAAGAGAAGGACATCGGCCTATGTGTGTATGCGTGTGTGTGCATGTGGGTGTATCGCTCTTTCTCTCCTCTCTCTCTCTGTATTAGCGACGCTGTAGCAATCATTACAGGGGAAGGGAGAGGAAAAGGGAGGAGCGGGAGTGACTCGTTATTGATCCTCTCCAACGATACATGCACACTGGAGGTACCTCTCCGCACTCCCTTTCTTTATCTATCGGTTGATAGCTTTCTCACTCACTTCAAATCCTCCATGTATCTTCCATTTCGGCATATATGCGTCGATTGTATTGTGTGTGTATGCAGGCAGGGCCACTCGTTGACGCGCGTATCCGGACACTGGTGTTCACGTAAACGCCGACAAACCACTACGTATTCGATTATCCTATATATATATATCACTAAGCTGCTGAAGGCCCAGTCTCCTCCTCCTCCTCTCTCCCCCCTCCCCATTTCTCTTTCTTTCATTTATCACCCTTCCTGGCAAAAAGATGAGCAGTCGGCAAGAGGAGCTGGAGCAAGCGCGGGAGTATCTTGGGAAGGACTCTATCAAGGAACTGCGCACCAGTCTCGACCCTAGCACCACCCGTGCCCGACATGGCCTCTTACCGAAAGAGTTCCAGACCACCGACGAGGCACACGAGAAGCGCATAAATGACTATATCCGTCAGCACTCTACCTGGCGCCATGACGTCCCCCTGCTTCGCAGTTTTGAGTACTGGCGGTTGCGAGCAGATTACTACCCGTATATCCATCGGAGTGATGAGAAGGATAACTTCTTCCTGCGCGGCATCACCTGCCACCCTCGATTGTCCGACTACCCGATGTGCAAAACAGTCATTCGAGATTACTTCGTCTGCCGAGACAAGAACCCCGTCCTACAAATTTTTAACACCTGCGCTCCACTGAAGGAACAATTCTGTGCGTGTATCAACGAAGTGTTCGTGAAGAATCACGAGCGTGGCGACAAGAAGTTTAACGCCAGCCGAGATGAATTTTTCGAAGAGCAGCGCTCGAAGCGGTTCTCCAAGCTGCTCAGCCAAGTGGAAGAGACGGTGGAAGCCAAGACAAAGTTGCAGGACTAACACTGATGGGCTTCACACACACCGGCACAGAGACATCTATGTGCGAGCGTACGCTTGAGGCAGAGCTCCACGGCGAAGGAGGAGCGAGACGACACGAGGAGAGAACGCGGGGGATTCGTCGACTCGGTCTTGCTATTCACCGACCTCCCCGCATGATTTTCGAATTCGCGTGCCGTCTATCCACCCACCCACCCACCCACCCTTCTCCACCTCTCCTCCCTCTCTCGCCCTCTGCTCTTCCCCCCCCCCCCGCGTCGCATGCTGAGGCGAATGGCTTTCCACCTTCGTGCTATGTGCAGGGGATGGTATGTGTGGGTGTGTGCTCGGTGGCTCCTTTTGGGAGCGTGTTCTTCACACAAGGTGTGGGGATGTTCGCATCTTCAAGATGACCGCTTCCCTCCTTCTCGCCCTCCCTCCCTCCCCCTCACACACCCATATATATATATATATATATATATGCAGCACTTCTTTGTTCAAACTTCCTTACCTTTCGAGAGTAAGAAGGAAGGTCTTGTAAGGGTGGAGGGGGGGAGGGGGGATAGAAAGGGCGAGGCCAGCACTGGATCTTGGAAACCTCCCAGTCTTTGGAAAGAAACAGGAGGTACCTTCAGAAGTTGGGCGAGACAGCGATGTGGTCAGGATGAACGAAGCGGCGATATCCCGTGCACCTCTGTCGTCATCATCCACTTGTTCCTCCTCCTCCTCCTCTTCTCTTCTTTGCGAGAATTGTATACATTTGTATGCAGATGCACGCACACACACCTTCTCTTGGTTTTCCTTCCGCAATCCTTCTGTTCTTTCCTCTGCACCGTCCTCCCCTCTCTCTCCCCCGTATCATCAGCGGCCAAACGAAGGCATTTCATTTTTTCCCTCGAGCGTTGAACGGCGGTACAGCACCGACGTGGTGAAGGAAGATAAACTTCGCAAGAGCCTTGGAGTGCCCACCCCACCCCACCACCCTCTCTCTCTCCTCTCGTTTTCCCATCCACCATGTCCGCTGCCGCTTCTTTCGCCCGGGTAGGCGCGCTGGCCTGTCAGAAGGATGCGTTTCTGCGCGAACTCACCGCCACCGTTGTCTCTTGTGAGCCGGCCAAATCATCTGGGGGCAAGAAGATAGAGAAAATCTCTGGCGATGCTGCTGGGGGTACAATCTACGACGTCGTCCTTAGCGACTCCGTCTTGTTCCCGGAAGGGGGCGGCCAGCCGTGCGACCACGGCACACTACGGCTCGTGGAGTGTGACGGCTCCGCGAAGGACACGGATGGGCCCGCGATCCCCATCACCAATGCCCGCCGAGTGGGAGACAAGTGTGTCCTCAGCAGCTCGCACCCGCTGCCTATCGGCGCAGCGGTTCATCAGGTGGTGGACTGGCGACGACGGAGGGATCACATGCAGCACCACACAGGTCAGCACCTCCTCACTGCCGTAGTAGAGCGTCACGACACACTGCACTTGCCCACGGTGAGCTGGTCCCTGACGCACCCGTACTGCTTCATCCAGGTGGACGTCGGTGTCTACGCAAACGATCCCACCTCTCCATATCACGCCTTTCTGACGAAGGACAGGAAAATTTCAGACGACATGGTCGCCAAGATAGAGGCGATGTGCAACGACGCCATCGTACGCAGTGTTGCAGTGCAGTGCGACGTCTTCGACAGTCGAGCGGCGTATCAGCAGGAGCAGGAGCGCCTGGAAAAAGCCGCTGCCGCGGATGGCGGCAGCGCAGTCGGAGGTTTCCGCAGCCGGGGAATCCCAGAAGACGTGACCGGGCCAATCCGCATCATCTCCTTGGATGGGATCGATAGCTGCACCTGCTGCGGCACCCACCTCCACTCCCTGGCGGAGCTGCAGGCGCTCTACCTTCTGCACCAAGAAGTGAAGAACACCACCGTGAAGCTGTACTTTATCACGGGTGATCGCGCAGCTCAGCAGTTTCATGCTATGTATCAGCGCGAACGCCAGTTGATGCCGGATCTCGGTGGTACTCGGCCCGAAGACTTCGTATCGGTGGTGCAGCGTCGCTCAAAGGATGCGGCAGACATGGAGAAGCTAGTGCGTCGGTGGACTCTGGAATTGGCTGGGGTAGAGGCGCAGCGCATCATAGCTTCTCTCCTCCCTCCAACGGTGGCTCATACTGAAGCTACAGATTCCTCCCTCGTTGCAGTACCGCTGCGCCGTGACGACATGGAGCTCGAGTTCTTCACCGAGGTACGCGCCCAACTCAACGCGGCCGGGCTACGCCACGTCGTTCTCGTTTCTGCCTGGGCCGCCGAACGCTGTATCACCGGCCCCCTCACCAACACCAAGGACGTGCAGGGGCAGCTTTTCATCACGGGCGGTGAAGGTCCCGAGAAAGTCGAGCAGGTGGCGAAGTTGGCGAAGGAGACATTGATGGGCCTGAAGGGTGGCAGCTCCTCGCACGGTTTCCGTGGTAAGGGAAGCCTACGCGAATGGGATGCCTTTGTGAAGCGTCTGCAGGAATGAGGTTTCAGAGCGCGACAGCGCGCACACGCATGAATTCGGGACATGTGAAGACAAGGGAGAGGCCTTTGAAGCTCCCGATTTCGTCCCCCTTTCGCCTCCCCTGTTCAGTAAGACAGAGAGAGAGAGAAATGAAAGAAGTCCTTTTGCAGAGGTACGGGAGAGAGAGAGAGGGGAGGAGGGAGAGATGCAGCAGCGGTGGCAGAACAACAAGAGGAGCTCTGCACAGGGAGGGGGAGGGGAGGGGGGCGCTGGAAGGCGAATTACCTCGTCGTTGTGCATGGGGCCTTTCGTTTATCGACATCTTTTTTTCATAGTGCGCGCAAATGCGATCTCTCTCTCTCTCTCTCTCTCTATATATATATATATATATATAGAGAGAGAGAGAGAGAAGGGGGGATTACGCGGTGGAGAGAAGTCAGGAAGAGTTCAAATTTTAGACGCACCTCTATTTATAAGTATTCTCTTTTCTGGGGGAAGGGGGGGGGATGGAGGTGGTTTTGTGATGAAGGCAAAGAGGTATTCAAAACAGAATCTTCTTCGCTTCCCCCACCCTCGCTCCCGCTTCCTGCTCTTCGTCCCGCTGACGACTTCCCATCATTAGCGAGGCTCTCGTATCAGTTTCTCGCAATATGGGGAAGAAGGAGAAGAGACGAGATGGGAGTAGTGTCGGTAGCCGCACTTTACGCGTCAGGCTCTCTCTCTCTCTCTCTCATATAGTGTTTCTCTTTCTGTGGACCTCAGAAAATGTAGTAGTGCCGCCTCTGATTCTGCACCATCTTCCTGCTTGCTGCTTCTCTCTCATTATATATATATATATATATATATACATGTCAAAGCAAACACACCCGCGCACGCCAAACTATTTTAGGAGTAATAATAATTCGGTATTTATTCACGTCCGTTCAATCGAGGGTGCGGAATGCGGGATGCGTTAGGAAAAACAAATCAACACGTCAAAATCTGTGGTGTGCTCCTCCCGAAAGCTACGCGAGCAACACGTTGAGATTTCGAAAGAAGGAGGGGGGGCGAAGGAGGGAGGAGGAACAACGGCATCCCTCTACATGTATATATATATATATGTATAGTATCTGCATACTTGAGATACGTGAAAAGAAAAAGAACGAGAGAGAAAGGGGGGGAGGGGAGGGGGGGGGGCGGGAGACCCATCCATCCACAACGTGTTCTCTCTCTCTCTCTAAGGTGACCGTAGAATATATATATATGGCTGTGTTGCGCTATGGAGTCCTCCATCGGGATGAGGAGGGATGACGTGCAGCATGGAAACGGTCGTACTTACGTGCAGGAAGGAGTCATGAGTGGGGAAAGGGCGGTGCCGCCCTCTCGAGTTGCATGCACCACCTCCTCTTTGGCGACGGAGCAGCACACTTACAAGCCGCTTGCATTGCAGCAAGTACCTTCTACTGCTGCCGCTGCCTTGCCGCCGCACGACAATCCCCGGTCTCTATTCAACCTGGATGAAGATGTGCTCTACCACATCTGCTCCTTCGTTCCGCTAGAAGATCTCATCCTCCGCATCCCTCTCACATGCAAAACTGCGCAGCGGCGTATCTTTGAGCATGATGCTCTCTGGCAACGGATGTGGATACGCTACGTGATGAACTTCGTCACCTCGCTGGTGCCTCTCTCGAAACCCGCTGTTCACAACGTGAACGGTACGCAGTCCACCCCGGCAAAGGCGGCGGCACTGTGGGCCTCCGAAACGCCAGATGTGGAGGGTGTCCTGGACGTCTGCCCTTATCCCAAGGGCCACACCTGGAGACTCTACCACTTCCACCATTCGCACGAGATCGCGCCGCGGGTGGAAAAGCTGGAGAGACTGCGCGTGCTAAAGCGCGGCATCGCGGACCCGGAGACGACCGCACCGCTTCTCCAGGGCAGTGGCCCTTGCGGCTCTGCGGAGGAAGATGTGGCAACGGAGCTCCTGCGGTTCGCTCAGGCGTGTGCGGCGTACACGGGCCTCAAAAATCTTAGCCACACTTCTCGCATCTCCGCCTTGGGTGGTTCGCAGGGAGGCGGACGGGGTGCTGCAGCTCTGCGAATTCAACACCGCAGCCGCAGAGGCACACAGCGGCAGTGGCAACGGGAACGACTGCAGCGCGTCCTACACTTTCTCCTCTCCTTCACCGGAAGCCGCCCTCGATTGGAGGATCCGCTCTGGACCGCCACAAGGCAAGCGGACGATGAATATCGGCTAGCAAGGCGAACAGCAGCGCACGCACACACGACGGCAGGATCAAGCACACGTGCAGCGCGGCACCTCGCCTTATCTGGTAGCGATCCGGCATCCGCATTTTCTGCCCTCTCGTCTTCAATGGAACGACGTCGCAGCGTCTTGGCACGTGAGCGGTCCATGAGCTGGCTGGACTACCGTGGTACCACCGTCAAAGTTCTCCTGCTAGGCGACGATACTCGTTCCACTGGCGACGCCGTCGTAGTACAAGAAGAAGAGCGGAAGCTACTCAAATCTATCGCACACAACTGGCGCATCGCCTACTCCTCGCAGCTATACCTGAGTGTGGCAGACGGTATGGACGAGAAAGGCCCCCCAGTGACGCCGGCGGTCCCATTAACCAGCACATTGTCGGCTAATGTGGCATCCCCAGCTCACCACCGCAACGACGAGAGCGGCAGCAACAACAACAACGGTGGCGGTGGTGGCCTTGATGGCGATCGTCGCCACCGCCACAGCGTCCACCGGATGCCCGAGGGACGCCCTTCAAATGGCGGTGACCGGCGCGCTGCTTGGGCATTGGTGTACCTCCGCTGGGCAAACAGTGGGAGGGGAGGGGGGGGCCCACCACGCGCCGACGCCGAAAGCATTGCCCCCGCCCCCGACCGCACCCGAACCCCAGCGGGAAACGAAGCAAGAGAGGCGGGCGGTATGGGGCAACATGCGGTGCTCCCCTCCTCTGGCAACCCCCTCTTCGATCTGCACCTCCTCGGCTACGAAACGCGGAAGCAGCTTTACGCGGCGGTGCTGGCCAACACGGTGGAGGTGCCAGACGGCTTTGGTGTCTTCTTTGGCATTTGCGTCTCCGAATTATTCTCGCGGAAATGGGGCTGGCCGAATGAGAAAGAAGAAAGGAAGGAGGAAGACGCGGCAGCGGTGCCGGCCCTGCCGCAGCAGAGGAGCGGCACTGAAGACGAAAGGATAAGGCCGCACGCTATCTGGGTCGTGCAAGCCTTGCCCCCGGTTGCTGGAAACGTGCACGGGGCTAATGTGGGAGATGTCTGCCGCCACGTGGACACGTCCGAAGAAGCGGCAGCGGCAGTCGATACAGCATCAGTCATCTACAGCTCCTCCTATTCAGATGTGACGTCGAGGACGACGGCATCGGGCGACGAGGTCCCGGTTTCGCCCGATGCTTCCTTCTCTTCCTCTTCCTCCATTTTGTTCACGTTGGAGAGAGACACGGAGACGAACCGGGATGCTGTCGTGGAGGGCCGTGAAGTCTGGAGAGCACCGCAAGCACCGGTTGATGGGACTCCCTTTCCCATCCCCACCGCCGCTGCCCTTCGCCCCGCCTCGCCGCACCTGCCGTCACCCCCTACACCAGCCCCTGTTGCTGCCCTCTTCCCACTGGAGGACATGCTTACCTATTGGTTCCTGCTGCACCACGTCACCTTCTTCAGCCACCAGGTGTACCGGCGTGTCGATGGAGATCAGGAAGTCAACGTGGCGGTCTGTAGCCGCATCCTCAGCCCGACAGGTCACAGCGTGGAGTGTCGATTCTTCTACTCGCTACGGTGTGCCATGCTACCGCGCATGTTCATCAAAATGATGTTCACCCCCAGTGTGCTACCGGCGGTCACGGTACCGGAGAAGATGCGGGAGCGCTCCCCTTACCGCTCCAGTAACTCCGACGCATCCAGCTGCACCAGCTCCGGATCGGCGGCTTCGGAGCAAGATGCGGTTGAGGCTCGTGAGGAGGAGGGAGGGAGGGAGAGACGCGCGGCTAGCGACACTGGTGCTGAGGACCTCGTGCGAGGCGAACGGCTCTCCGCTCCCCCACCAACCTCGGCAGCTGAGTCAAGTCTCAAGCCGGTGGACAGTAGACAAGTGTACGATCTCTTCTGGACGGGTTTTGGGCGAGTCGAGGTGGAGCTGAAGCCGGCGATCTCGCGCTCCAACTTTCTTCGCCTACGCATTGCCTTGGGTTTACCCACCACCTTCAGCATGGGCCTTCTGTGGAACGCGGTGATGTTTGCCTCCGGTATCGGCCCTCTCGTGCTGCAGGAGCACCGCTATTCCCTGCTCTTCAGCTATCAGAAGACCTTCACCGACGTCGCAGAGGACGTTTTCGGTGACGTGGAGTGCTATGGATGGGGGGCACGACCACCAAGTGGCGCCGGGCGTGGTGAGATCTCCGCCGCAGGGCATCCACGGATGGAACCGACGCCATCGCCAGCTGTGCTGGAGCGCCAAGTCAGCCGCTCCCTACCCTCCGTGGTGGACACCAGCGTCCGGGTCACGACCACTGGTGACACCTTAACAGCCGCGTCCTTTGGGGAATGGGCTGTGGATTCGCAGTTTAGCTCCTCAGTGGAGGTGCGATCGGCTTTCTTCAGCGGCGCCTCCGAATCGAGCCTTTCGCGGCTCAGTGATGAAGACCGCGCTTGGTAGCCGCCTAGCGCACGCGCCCACACAGGCACACCTTCGTGCGCTAGTCATGCAGGACCCATTGGTAGCTGTGTGGGGAGCATGAAGGCTACGGTGCGAGCGAGAAGAGAAGACATCCTGTTCCCTTCTTCTGCCCTCCACCCCCACCCCATCATTCCTTCGGCACAGAAAGAGGAATAATTTATCTTTCAGCGTCGATGGATCACGTGCGGCCGCCTCCTGAGGAGGGTGGGGGGGGAGCAAAACGAAGGCTTGGGAAAGGGGGTGAAAAAGTAGATGATGGGACATGGTCCTCCAGGTTCTCGCTCACGCTGGCTGTCAGATATTGTTCACAGTTCTGTGTGATAGAGGCAGAGGGGCAGAGGATGGTCGTGCTCATGGTTGAATACATTGATGCTATTTCTCTCCATTGTTGACTGTCAGCTTCCTTTGCTCTTTGGAGTTCTTAGAGAGAGTGGGGGGGGAGAAGAAGGCATGCGTCCGCTGTAGCGATGGGCCGTCGATGCCTCTTTCTTACTCATACACATACGCCCCTTCGCATCGGCGCAAACTAGCACGATGGCAGATCTACATATATATATATGAAATAGAGAGAAGTAACCAAGCCTTTACCTCCCACCACCCCGCCCCCTCCCTCCTGCTCCCATTCCCCACCCTCCACGACTCACCACACAAATACAACAAAGATAGTAGAAAATCTTTTCTCTCTCTATCGCCCACATTTTACTGACACACACACACACACCTTTACATCGATATACATAACCTATCAAAGCGGATTGAGAAGAGGGAGGGACATCTCTATGTAGACACGTATGTGTGTGTGTGTGTGTGAAAGAGAGTATGGGTGATTAGAATGGCTCATGCACACCCGATTTCTCCCACCTCCTCGCGATCAACGCTCCTCCCTTCGCATTGTTCCTTTCATGGGAAGGTGGAATTGCCCAATCATTCCTTCTCCACCTCGCGCGGGAGCTCCGCTCCGGCTGAGACATGTCACTTCATCCATTGCTGCCTCGGTAGGAGTCCGAAAATCTCGGTTGGTGGAGCTTTCATCGTGTCCCTCGTCAGCACGTCTATCCCTACGACATCTTGGAACTAAATTGCACCTCGGAGCGTTGGCAACTCCTCAGGGTACGGCAGATGATGAGGACGACGATCGCCACCACGCTGTGATACGCAGCAGCAGGGATACACCTCCTGTTCGCACCGCACAGGATCTGCATGCCACTCTTCTTCTATTCGCGCAAGCCTCTAGTAGGCCACCGACAACGTCGAGCGCCTCCTCAAATACGCAGCAAGATGGCTATCGCGGGAGAAAGCCTGGCGCGCCGCTGCGCAAAGTGTTGCCTCCCGACGATACTGATTGTGCTGCATCCCCTTCTCCTCCTCTTCATGCATGTGAATCGAAGTTGGGCCAACTTTCCCCTTCTGCTGCTGTGTCGGATGGCGGTGCTGCACGAGCCCTTCTGCAGCAACTCCTCCTGCGCTACCGACAACGTCAGCGGCAGGTGCCACTCGATACTTCGCGGGCTGCACCCACGGCACATGACGACACGGTCACGAGTGGTGTAGCGACCGTGAACACTGACAGGGGTGCCGCATGGCAGCGGGCGTTCCTGTTGTTCAGCGAAGCCATTCAAAAGCACCGCGTCACCCCAACCACTCAACACATCAACCTTCTGCTTAAGATTGCTCATCAGCACGCGCTGTGGCATTGCTTCGATGGGATTGAAGTATTCCAGGCCCACCTGCTCGCCTCTGTACAGCAACTTCAAAAGGAAAAGCAGCAGCGTCGTCGGCAAGTAGCAGAGAGTGTGAAGAAGGAGAAGGACGACACAGCGGAGTGGCCAGCATCGATGGAGGTGGCGCCGCCTTCGCAGAGCGGTGCGCTGTTGCCCCCATCGCTCTCCTCCGACTTGTCGGTGGTGGAGCTCACCCGCCAACTCGACGATCTCCGCGCGATGGCATCGGCACTGCTGCCCAACGCACAGACATATGATATTCTTCTCCGCGCCGCGCTGGACCGTGGCGCCTGGGCGCGCGCGCTGGAGTACTGTGCGATGCGCCGTCGAAGCAACGTGGCGGTTGTAACCGATGCGTCAGTGCGTCAGGTGTTGCAGGTGTACTTTCTCGCCGGAACAACGGCTGGGACTCCGTGCACCCCCCAAGGCGAGCCTATGACAACCGCACCGCCTCGACGGCTGCCGACGGGTGATCGAGGTCCGGGTCTTCGCGCCGCAGCACGCCCACTAGCGTCCGACAACCCTTGCAACAATTGGGATTCTGCTCAATTCCCATGTGCCGATACGATCATGGAGCCGCACTGGTCTGCAGCATTCTCCTTCTTCTGCCGCAACCAGCAACGAGTGACGAGCATGCGCACAGTGGAGCAGCTGATACAACTTCTTCACCGCTCAAGCCAGGGTGGTGCCATTATCACCTGTGTCACGGAGGTCTGTCCGCATCTGGTGCGAGCATCACTACAAGCCCTCGGCAACAACGCACTGTCCTCGTCGGAGCGGGCAGCGCTCCTGTGTACACTTCGGCTCGTGTGCGACGCGGCCTGCGAGAATGGAGAGTGGAGCGTCGCACTCCAGCTGCTGCACGATGTGGTGAACGCACGCCAGCAACTGCGGTATGCACGCAGTATGTCCACGCAGCGGGTGTGGGGGTCGCCCCATTGGGGGGGAGAGCTGACAACATCTCCGTCCTTGATAGGGCAAACCCCCAGCAGCAGCGCGAACCAGCAGCGGGCGGCAACCGTGGTGATGACGGCGGCGGGTCTACTCCCACTATCCCAGCCTCCCTCCATCGCATGTCTGGGGAGCGACAACGATCGCAGTGGCGGTGGGGACTACCCCGCTGACGGAGCCGAGGAGGACGTGGTGAGGGCACTCGATGAAGTACAGCTTTCTCGTCACGTGCTGCAGAAGACGCTCCATACACTGCGAAGAGTGCGTCGCTATGCGGCTGTCCTTCGCCTCTACCGCTCCTTCCCGCCGTCGCTCCGCCTCACTCGTGAAGAACCAACAGTGAGAGGAGCAGCGGCGGATGTGGAGGATGAGCAGGTGCTCGTGTGGCGGAGTATGTGGACGCCTCGCGCAGTGGGTTATGTGGCGCAAGCAGCGCTAGCGCAGAAGGATGAGCACGTCCTCTTCGAGCTGTGTGGCATGGATGAAGACGGCGGAACCGACAACGATGACGCCTTCGCGCGCCAGCCTGCTGAAGTCTATGACGCTGCTTTGCGACTCATTCAGCTGCGCATCATTCAACTTTCCCGCGCGGCGGAGCTGTCTGCATCATCGCCTTCTACGCGGGATACAGAGCGCAAAACTCACGCATTGTACTGGACAACCCTCTCCCAACGCGTGTACGCAATGTACCGTCGACGAGCTTTACGGGCACTAGCGGAGCGCTCGACACTGCAGAATTCTTCTTTTCCACAGCCGTTTGCGCGGCAGGTGGAGGATCCCTATTGTGTTGCGCGATACACGTCAAAGTGGGAAGACAAGGTCCCATTGCTTTCGGCAACGCACGCTCCACTACTTCAACTGCTTTGGAAGTCGCTGAACGCGCGTCCTGCAGCACCACTGTCTCCACCGTCCTCCCTTGTTCGACCGGCGCTGGCACACCTGAAGCGTCTGCGGCATCCCGATACCCTTTCAATCGTCCTCTTTATGGACCTGTTGCTGCAAGCCTATAAGCCCCACCATCGCGTTGGTGTCAACAACGAGGAACCACGACGACACACCGATGCAGAGGTGCAGCTATGCATCTCGGCGGTACAGCAGGTTTTGAATACGGTGCTGGAGCAACATCATCTAGCACCACTTAACCTCTTGCCTGCCACGAAAAATCGTCCTCAGAGTACCCAGGAGGACGGGAGGAATTCGGCGGACGCTGATAGCCTCCGCCAGTCGCCTCCGGCAGAAACTCTCACGACAGGGCAGCTCACCTCCCTCTCCGTCGTTACAGCAGCGGCAGTGCAACGCATCGTGGAGGTGATGGAGGTGGTTGGACAGCCGCTCATTCTTATCAGTTTCCTTCCGTTTAGTGTGCGCTTCGCGTGGCTACCCCCCGGGGTTGCAACAGCAGCGCTCGACAAGTTGGAGCAAACCGTACAGCTTGGCTGCACGGAGCATCTGACAGGCCGTAATCACCCAGCCGAGACACCTAACCGCACTTCCACTGGCACCTTAACGAAGTTGTCGCGCACAAAGGAACGCGTTGATGGTGCTGTTGCCCGCTTTGTGTGTCTCTACGCAAGGCACTTTCCTCACCACCCTACCTCACCTTCCTCACTGTCGGCGGCCTGTAGAGCGGTGGTAGAGGCCGCTGCGGTGGTGCTTAAAGAACTGCAGCTGCAGGGCCGCGCCGGGCATGTACCCTCGTCTTCCATGTCGTTCTTCCTTCACGCGCTGCGCCTTATGTGGGCGGAACGGGTCGCCCGCGTCCGTCCCATGTCGAACGGTTCTCCACAGGTGTTGGAGCAGCGCGAGATGGCGATGGATGAGCTAACCACGACGTGTATCAACGCAGTGGTGCAGCAGGTGGGGGCCTTTGCGGTGTGTCGTTGCACCTTGTGGGGTGATTGCCTACACCTGTTGCTCACGTACATCAAGACCCCTTTCTCGGAGGTGACGGCCACTCCTGCTGCTGACACGGCCGTCGAAGCCTCGGCGGTGGCGGCAGCGTTGCCAGAAGGCCCCGTCCACCAGTTGCCCAACGTCCCTCTGGAGCAGTGGAGCGGCGCACCGCTCCCGGGTAGCTCCCTCAAGCAAGCAGGCCTCACGCTGGAGACGTTGAAGGTGGTTCACACATTGGTGCGGTTGTGTGACAAAGCGGAAGCACCTTTTGTGGAGCACGTGGTACTAGATTGGTTGCTGAGTGGTGTCGCCATCACCACCTCTCATGCTGCCGACGGCCCAGCAGCACAACGAGAGGATGGTACCAGAGCACACCGAAGTCATAGGCTCACGAAGGAGACTCCTTCGCGCCTCTCTCGCGCCGCCACTGCAGTTCGCTACCTAGCCGATGTGTGTGCGGAGGACCGTACAGAGCTGAGCTTCCTCACTTCGAAGCCTAGCCGCGGTGGTCCTCTCTCCTCTGTTCAGATAGAGTCGATGTGGATCCTGCTAGACGCCCTGACGTGGGCCTGCCGGCAACGCGACAAGCCACTCGTGCGGGGTCTGTATGGCACTCTCTCACCGTGGCTGGATGTCCTTGCCTCACCGCTTCCCTTTTCCTTGTGGAACTCGCATGAAGTAGGCGGTGAGGTGAAGAAGTCGCAGCTGCGGCGTGCCGTCCGCCTTCATGAAGCGGCGCTCTCGGTGTGCATGGCCGTTGCGCGATGTCTCGCTAGTGGCCACCACGTGGGGGTGCAGCAGGACTGGCCGACGCTGCGTAAAGTAGTGCGGCAACTCCTACATTCCAGATCTGCGCATCTCAGGGCTTTCCAGATCGAGTGCGCCTCCTTCGAGGGTGGCACCCTCTCCCCCTCTACTTGTTATCCTCCAGCTCCGTCACTTTCTCCTCCTTCGCGAGTGCCCCCGCCCCTAGAGGATCTCACGAGTCTCCGGGCTACCGTCACCCTTGCCAAGGCCGTAGCAGCTGTTGTGGTGAAGCTGCATCGTACGTGGTGGCACCTACTATCAGACCTGGCGGTCGGGACATATAGGGCCGATGAAGGAACGGGGCACGGCGCTCGAAGCCCGCAAAACACCATAGGGGCACCGGCATCGATCCTCTCGCTGGCACCGAATATGGCCGCCGTCGAAATGGCAGCGGACGAGTTTTCAGAGCTGTGTGTGTCGGAGCTGCTCCCCTACCTCCTCATCCCCTGCCTACGGGCCTGCGGAGACCTGGACAAGACTGCGCAAGTCCCCGGAGTGGCAACGCCTGTGTGGCGCAGGCAGGTCAAGGCAGTCCTGCTAGAGGTAGTGGACGCCGTATGGGCAGTCGACATGGCCCACCTGGGGTGGCGATTCCTTTCGCGCTCGGTTGACTGTGCGTCTCGTGCCAATGCATGGTATGTCACGCGGCTGCACTCTCGCAGCTTCACACTTCTGACAATCGAGTTATGTTGGCGACCACCATCACCACGACCAGCGGTGGCGGCGGCTGCGCCATCAGCTCTCTCACGGCACTTACAGGCCTGGATGTTGATCTGCGTGTATGCCTGCCCAGAGACGGCAGTGGCGACGCTTTGTCACGACGTGTCCAGTCTCGACGTGGGGTATGCACTACGGGAGGGATCTGCCTACATGGATTCCATGCAAGGAGTGTCAGATAGGGCATCGGCACCATCTGTTGAATCGGCGCCACTCTTCCTTCTTATCCTCCAAGAGGTAGACGCGCTGACGGATGCCTTCCTCGCTAGTGTCTCTGCCCCTTCCCACCACCACGATCACGCTGATGTAGTAGCAAGGACGGCAATCGGGGCAAGGTGGGAAGTGCGGGAGAGTGTGTATCGGCATTCGAGCAAACCTGACCTTGTGGCAAACGGCAACACCGTTATGGACTACCTCACAAAGCCGCACAAACACTTCACCAAGAAGGTGCTGTGCGTGGTGCAGCAGGCAGCACAGCATCTTCTGTACCTGGCCCTGTGTGAGGGCACCACAGATGCGTTCTTCGCCTCCCAATCGGTAGATGCGCGTGTATCGCTCGATGGGCATTGTCCTGTGCTTCTCACGGGTGCTCGCGATACTCCTCGCGAGGCCTTCTCGCCCAGACTACTGTGTCGCTGCATCGGTTGGGCATGCCAGGCCCACGTCTATCCAGCACTACTGCGCGCGATAGAGGCGACGGCGCACGAGGCGCTGCGACAACCCGCCGCGATTGAGTATGTTCTTCACTCTATGGCACGGCTTGGCAACGCCAATGCTGCTGATGATGCAGAGAGCAGCGGTTTCGCCAGCGCCCTTCCCGCGGAAAAATTCCTGTCCTTCTACGCGAACTCCCTCACGCTACGGCGGATCTGTCCATGGAGCGAACAGGTGTGCGTGGCCGCCCTGCTTGCCTGTGCGGCGAGCACCGCACGCACTCACAATGCAGGACCAGCCCTGTTTCCCAGCTTCCTCGTACCGCCGCTGCACGCCTTCCCGAATGTCCTCAGTGGACCCATCTTTCTCGAGTGGCGGCGATCGGCACTCGCACCCCGCCAATCCACCATTGTGACAGAGTGGGCGCTTCGATTTCTGTGGGGTGGAGTGCCGCTACCAGAGACCTTGGATGCGTCGCAGAAGGCCACGCTAAAGCTCTTTGGTGCCGACGGGCGTGGCGGGCACGCGGCAGCGGCACCAGTCCGCCGCGCTGCTGCGCTGTGGTTGCTCTTGACCCAAGGGAGCATACTCCCAGGCAGAGCGCATGTATGGGTGAGCGCGCACGGCATATTTTCTGACGACGAGGAAGCCGCAACCCTGGCCCAGCTGAACACCATGGCCGACTCCCTGGATGCTGCAAGTAACGGCTTCACGCAGCTCATGAGTGGAACTCCTTTGGGATCGACCTCCCCCGTGGAGGACGTATCGTCCCCCGCGTCGGCGGTGGCGACGCTCGCGCAGCGCGTGCTGCAGCACGTCCTCACAAAGCGTGCTGTTCAGCAACTCCTTTCGCTTCACCGGGAAGCAGCGGCGTCGGCGTCAGCACCGTTACCTAAAGAGATGGCCCCAACGACGTTCCTCGGGCAAGGAAGTCCACCGCGGGCGCCAGCTCGACTGGCCGATGCGGAAGTGGAAGTGCTCGTGCGACTGTTGCCAGAGGCAGCGCGCGGTGACGCGTGGATGGTGCTGCGACGTGATGCCTGCTCGGGACCACCTAAACCGGCGGAGGGCAAACCGTTTCGCCCATCCGCAATGACAGAAGTAGCCAGAAACTGGGCCGTGGAGATTGAGAAGCTGGTGCGCGTCTTCGCGACATGCCCCACTCACCCTACAGCATGCTCTCCTCCCTCGTCTCACCTGGAGGAACCGCCTTCACCGCGACTCCATCCGAACTGGGCGGCTCTGTATCCCGTAATCCTCACAGTAACGAATGCCCTTCTGCAGCGCGGCCGCGGGGCATCGCCGAATAGCGATAAATATTTTTTACAGAAGGACCGTGCACGCTTCGATCATTACGCGGCGTGGCGGACGACCGTTCTGCGCCATGCGATAGTACAGCTTCTCCAAGCTGCCGTCTATACGCCAGACCGGAACGCTGCACCCTCTACAGCCCAGTCCGATGTCGTGAAGGATGGGTCAGACGGCACAGCCGTCCTTCTGTTGTACTACTATGTGTACCAGCCCGTGCGTGCCTTCGGACAGCCGCCAGAGCAGGCGGTGGCGGACCTGCGGCAGGAGCTGATCCAGCTTTACCGCTGGTGCCACTGCGGTCCCTCGAACGATGCCATCGGCGTTTACAACGCCGCAAGCGCAGCGCGGGCGGGATCACACCGTACCTCACTCCATCACCAAAGCAGCCTCTGCGCGTGTCTCTGTCCTCTGTTGTGGGTGCTGGAACCCCCCACATCTTCGTCCCTTCTTTCAGCAGGGAGAATGCGTGAGGGCTTAGCCGCAGCAGCACTCCGCGTTGCCGCACTTATCCTCTTCACCCATCATGTGAGTTTCAATTGGGCGAGGTATCGAGCCGCCGCCCCTCCCACCGAGGTAGAGCATGACGCCGGTGCGGTACTGGAGTTGCGGCGCAGCGCAGAAACCCTCTTCCAGCTCGCCGGTAAGGAGCTGCACGACTGGTACGCACTGTATCCTCCCGTGTCTACTTCACATGTCCCGTCCATCCCGTTGTGGTATGATCACGTCTCTCGGCGTCTCGCGCGCGCCTGGATGCAGATTGGGGTTCTTCTGGAAGACGGAGCCTCTCTGCTGTGGACAGGGAAGCGCCTCGCTACCTTGGCGCTTCACATGGAGCAGAAAGCACTGGCCCCCCAAAACCTCTCCGTCGACCATGGTGCTGCGTCCTGCTCTGCCCCTCTGCCAACTTGGTCGGCTGCTATCACAGAATGGCTGTGCGTCCTGCCCGCCGCTGCCTTGATCGCTTCAGCTCTGCAACGTATCGGTGTCGGTATGCGAAGCACTGCCGCCATCAACGAGGAACTCTGCTCGTTTGTTGCTGTTGTGCCGCTTCCCGGCACCGCCAATTATGCTGCCCTCTCGCCCTCCTCCGTCTCGTTGGTAGCACCTATGAATCTGAGGACCTCCCCGGTTGCTGAGTCGCATGACGGTACCTCCGAGCCCGCGATCCGGAAGGGTTATGCACAGCTTCTCTTTCACTGGCAGTGCATGCTGTCGGAGGTATCTGGCGGCTCCAAACAGCGCCCATGTCCGTCCCGCCAATCAACGATTTGGCCCCGTCTTATCTTCTCTCGTATGTTGGGTAATGCCCGCCACACCGCGGAGATGCAGCAGCGCATGGAGCGTTTTCTCACCGGTCCAGCCACGGCGTACCTCCCGGCTCCACAGCGGGTGGTCAGCGGTGCCGTCTCCCCTTCCCCACGCTCTTCTCTCAATCCGCATTTGGAGGCGGCTGGGACGCCCACCGCCACGACGGTAATCACGGCCGAATCTCTCCACCAAGCCTTCCACTGTTTAAATAACGCCACGGAGGCGGATATGCGGGTCTTCCTGCGCCTCGAGTCCGCACAGCATCTCATTGAACAAACGACGGAGCGGCAGCGGGATGGTAGCGCTCCTTCGCCTTCGAATGTTGACGACCAACCCGGCTCTTACCGCAACCGTGGCCGTGCGGTGCAGACGGCGTGGCACCACATCCAACTCGCTGCGCAGCAACACCGCCAGCATCGTTGGCTGCGACCGCCAATCAGTGCATCAGGGGACTTCGCTTCATCCACGGAAGCACTGGCGCTATCGCCGCAGAAATGGCGAGAATGGTTTCTCGGGATTCACCCCGTGGTGCCGCACACGACACACTTCATTTCTACCGCCGTGTCGGAGGTGGTCATGCTCGAGAGCTGCGACCACTGGCAGGACGGGGTTGACGTGCTGGAGGGCTCCCTGAAGACGCTTCACCGAACAGGGGCCACGCCCGTTCAGCACTACCTTGCCCAACTGTTGTTGGAGCGAGTTCGGAAGTGTGAGACGGTGGCGGCGGCCGATCGGTTTGGCTCCCGCCTGGATGTGTACACCTACACGACCGTAGTACCGGATAGCGGTGGCGCAGAAGAGACTGCGGCAACCGCCATCCTCGCTTTCCAGCAGCTGTGGTATCACCACATGAAGAATAGAGAGATGCGCGGCACGGCCGCATTGGTGTGCCGCATCGTTGACCTCCTAATAGGTCACATTCCTGCCTCAGCACGCACAAAGCAGGCGCCTGTGACGTCATCGCGGCGACCGCTATTGGCGAAGCACACGCTGATGGAGTGTCTGCGGTGCGGCGTGCGTGACGCTACTCTTACTCGGGCACTCTTTCGCCTGTTCTGGGCCCAACAATACGATCGCGTGGAAGGGGTGCACGTCTTCCTCTCTGCACTTCAGGCGGCAAAACTCGCGCGAGACGAATCACTAGCTATAGAAGCGATGCTCACCTACCTGTGGGTCTCGCGCTCCGGCAGTACACCAGCGCAGCGCACGGCAGCGTGGGAAACGCAGGTGCTGCAGCGTGTCGAGCAAGCTATGGAATGGGAGGCTACCGTGGGTACGGCGACGCTGGAGCCCTCCTTCTTCAAGGCTTCTTTACACAGGCAACATCTCAAGGAGGCGGCCCGCGAAGTGGCAGAACTGCCAGTGTGCTCCCACATTTTCTCCCCTGAAGCCCACCGCGCGCTGTGGAAGTCATGGACACTATTGTGTCGCCGCCGCGTCATATCACAAGCTGTAGCGCTGAGCTTCGTGGAGCTCTTCAGCAAGCTCGGTCGTCTCACTGAAGTGGAAGAGCTCATGGTTACGACCTGCTATGCGGTAGCGCGTCCGCCGCCCAGCAGGGCGACGGGCCGGAGACGCGAATAGCGAAGATGGTGTTGGTAATGGTGCTGTCCTTCTTAGGGTGTCAAAGTCGGGGGGAAAGAGAGAGAGAGAGCAGACTGGTGCGAAAGAGGCTGGCGAGCGCCGTTGGCCATCACCAGCCTCGCCGCCGTCTTCACTGAGAGGGAGAAGGGAGGGAGGGAGGAGCACCACCAAGCGCACACCTTTCTCTCTATCTATCTGGGTCCCGCTTGTATGATCTCATTTCTTCGTTGTAATACCCCAAAAAAAAATGATCTCTTCCCGTGTTGTTTCGCTTCGTTTGACGCCACCGAAAGGATGGCCAAAGCAAAAACAGTGAAGGAGGGGAAAGCCAGAAAAGGGGGGAGAGGGGATTCGAAATGGAACGACGGAGCGGGGGGGGAAGAGGGAGAGGGAGAGGGAGAAGGAGAAAGAAGGAACGAAGAGGAGGAGAAGGTTGGAGGAAGAGCGCCGCTAGCAGCGCATGGGAGAAACGAGGGAAAAGGAAGCGTGTATGGAGGGCTATGCGCGCGCCCTCTCTCCCTCCCTCTTCCCTCTTCTGTCTCCCCCATCGGCCAAACGCACCCCCTCTTCCCTCTTTTCCCGCCGTGAGGAGTGAAGAGAGGGTGTTGCTGATGTCTCCTATCAAGGCCATCCCCGCTTTGCCGTTTCCCGTTCCGCTTGCTCGTACATCCTCCCTTCCTTTCCCTTCGCTCTTCTACCCCACTCTCTCCTCCTCACCACCACCGTTGACTCCCTCGACAGCGTCCCTCCTCTCCCACCCCCCAACGCATGAGCCTTCCACACGGGTCCTCTACTCACAAGCATACCGGTTTCCCACTAGAATGCTCCGCCGGGTGTATCGCCGGTTGGGGTCTACCAACCGCTACACCGATGGCTCTGGACGTGCATTGGAGTCTAGCACGGTCCCTCGTGATCTCTACGTTCAAACTATCAGCAACCGTGCCTATCCTGTGCAGGGAGAGCACTGGCAGCCTGTCGTGGCGGGACGACCATCTCCACACAAGGGCAACGTGGTGGTTTCCGGTGCCGGGATTGTCGGTCTCACCATGGCTGCTCTTTTTTCTTTGCGCGGGTGGCACACAACCGTGATCGAACGTTGTCCGCCTCTGTCCCTGGTGCAGGATCGGCCTCTCGTGCCGGAGGCACGCACGGACGAAGAAAGGGACGGAGGGGAGGAAGAGAAGAACGGGCCGCAACCGCAGCAGCAAGACGGGATCATGGATCTCACCACACCTGCAGCGAAGCCTTCGCACCGGTGGCCGCGGCGCCGTGCTGCCTACCGGGGCCCACTGGTGCGTCCTCACTTTGGAACAGAGCCAAAGTGGCGGCAGACCGACGACGAGCCTTTGTCTACCTCCCCTCTCTCCCCACCTTCGACGCTATACCCTCCTTTTATCGAACTCCAATATGCATTGCTGACGCGCCGCGCCTTGGATGCCCTCGAAGCGGCCGGGGTGCAACTGGGAGCGCTCCGTGGCGTGGGAGTGAAAGTGCGCGGGGTGATGGACCACCCGGCGGCGTACAACAGTTGGCTCACCGCCGGCCTCACCGAGTACCACCCCTTCGCTGCTAATATGCTCTCGATAGATCTCTTCCAGCTGCGTCGGCTTCTGGAGTCGCACGTCGCGAAGGACCTTCCGGCCGCAAACCTGCAAGTCTTCTATGATCATGTCGTCGAGGCGGTCTACCCGCTTCGTCAGCAGCTTGTGGTGCGGTCTTGGAAGGGCAGCTCCGCGGAACAGGAGAGTCTTCTTCACGCTGCGAAGGTATCACCCCCTGTCTCGGAAAGGGAGCGAACAAAGCAGATCGTGGAGGCAGCTTGTCGTCCTCGCCGCATGGCACGCACCAGTCTCATGATAAGTGGTCATCTGTGGGAGAAGAAGTTCGCCCAAGACGCAGTCGATTACGACCTTCTCGTCTCTGCTGAGGGGGCCAACTCGCACTTGCGTGATCTTCTCGATGTCGAAGGCTTCTTGGCGGATGTAGATATGGGTATCCGCTGGTGCCTCCTCCGTTGTGACTGTCTCAGCCACGCTCATGTGCATCGCTGGCTGCACCGTCGACAAACCGAGGCGGTGGCGTCCGCTAAGTTATATCACGTACGGTCGGCTTATCAGGTGCCCCTCACGCTTGCGTTCCCACGTGTGGAAGGAAGCAACCTTTTCTCTGTCATGGTGTACGCCCCGCAAGGCGAGTTGGCGGGGTTGGCGGATGATGAGATGCTTCGTCGGTACATGCCCGACATCGCCTCCCACTCCGACGTGGAGCTGCGCTCCTTCACGACGGACGCGCTGGCGTACCCCACCGTCTTCTGTGAGCAACTACACAATACTGTTGGGCTCCCATCCGCCGTCGTGGTAGGTGATGCCGCCCACACCTGCAACCCTTTTTGGATGCAGGGCCTCGCCCTTGGCCTCGAAGATGGCGCTGCATTGCTGAACCAGGTTGACGCGTACTCACGGCATTTCTTCGACGCCGTGAAGCAATACAGTGACGAGCGGGGCACCAGCGGTGATGCACTGCGAGAGCTGACCGACAAGTGCCTCTACTACGAGCGCCGGAAGCACGTGAGCCCCTTCATTCGGTTCCAGAACGCCTATCAACACTTCATGAACGTTTTCCTGCCCCGTGGCTGGAACACGTTGTACGAGGGCTCGGTGAATCACCTCTACTCCCGAAGCATTGAGGCAATGTTGAACAGTCGTGGGTATACCTCTTACGACTACGCAGAAAAGCAGCAAGCGAAGCATCGACTTTTCTATCATCTCGGTCGCCTGTACACGTGAGCTATCAGAAGAGAGAGAGGGGGCAAAAGAAGGCGGAGTGAAGACGAGGCATGAGTTAAGGAAGTTGGACGGATGGCGGTGGGATGTCGAGGCATCGACTGTGTCTTCCTTGGCAGCAGAACCCCCCGGTCCCTCCTCTACCCTCCGTTGAAAGTCGAGTGGCAAGTAGGTTGAGAGGAGGATGTACTACCGCACAGCAAAAACGTGAGGAAGGCAATCAGAGACGGTGCAGACGGGGCATCCGGCGTGGCACGAGCCGCACTACCTCTCTCTCGCCCCCGCCCTCATCTTTAGTTGCCCTACTACTGAAGAAGATGTGTGTCTCGGTGAGAAGAGCAGCCATACCAAGTGGGCCTTTCGGAGAGAACGAAGGGCCGAGTAGGAGTTATGCGAAGAAGAATGTCGCATTCAAAAAGGGGCGGATGGAATGCCGGAGCTCACCCATGTCACTTGCAGACGAATGCGTGTTTGGAATTTGTACAGTCTCCTTCGCGTGAGGGATCCACACACACACACCAACAACATCGATCCCTTATCTTGCCACAGTGAGCCTCTCCCTTCTCTCTCATTTGGGATGCGGGGATGAGTGCTCCATCGAAGCAGCATTTTCGAGTGGCGGTTGTTTTTTGCTCTTTCCAGCTGTGGTTGGCGATGGTGTGCGAGTAAATCAGAAAAAAGGGGGGAGAGAAAGGGAAAAGGGAGGACGCGCGGGAGTCCCCTGCGTCCCCCTCCCCACTTGTGTGTTTTCCACGGAGCCTCCCCCTCTCAACTTCCTTCCATCGTCTTCTCCCTCCTTTTTTTCTCTCTTTGGAATGTTTCGAGGTAATGGTCCTCGGGTGCTGTCACCTCCACCGCACTGCAGCAGCGGCGTCGACCCACAAACGCACGTCCTGCGGCCCGTCTCTCTCTCTCCCCCCTTTTCCACCACGGATCATCTGGTGGCCTCTGGAACTACGAGTGTCTTCGTCGGAGTCCCCCTTCTTTCTACCGCCCACCATGGACGTCCCCGAAGGCTTCTATTTCGACTTTGGGCTATCGCAGCCGGGGGGCACCAAGCCCAGTAGCGAGTCCGTAGACTCGACTAATGCTCGAGCGCCTCACACGCAAACAGCACCATCGCCACCGACAACATCTACTCGGGTGTTTCCCTGGGTCGCGTTGGACTCGGCGACGCTGCACAGGTGGGCCTCCGCATACTGCCCTGGAGCAGCTAAGGAGGAGCGTAATGGCAGTGCGCGAGCGGCAGCCAGCCGTTGTACACGGCCGCTGCATCTTCAGCTGTCCTCCTCTTCATTCCGTGCGGCGACAGACGGCGAGGCAAATGCTTCTAGCGCAGCACCGTTTTCCTTTAAGCTGTGCTTCCAGACCTCCCCCGAGGTGGATGCCCTGACCTCCGTTGTGGCCACCTCAACACATCAGCCGCAACAGACTCAGCTAGGCCCAGCAACGTGCCGAGAGCACCGCGATGTCATTCCTGGGCGATACTACGGGGGACTGAAAGTGTGGTCCTGTGCGGTGCTGCTCGCCCAGTACCTTGCCGAGCGTGCGGACGTGTACGGCCCCATACTGAGAGGGGCGAGCACAGTCGCGGAGTTGGGCTGCGGCCAAGGTCTGCCAGGACTGACTGCGCTGTGTCTTGGAGCCCGTCGCGTCGTATTCCAGGATTTTAATGAGGAAGTTCTCGAGCTGTGCACCCGGCCGAATCTAGCGGCTACGGTGCTGGCCAACGAAACGGCATGGGAGAAGTGGGGGCCGCGCGGTGCAGATGCCGCGTTGCCTCGCCTCGTGAAGTTTGTGCACGGTGATTGGGCTAATCTCGCGTGGGATGAGACGCCAGCGGACAATGTGAAACCCTCGGGAGCTTCGGCAGGGCCGGACTCGTTGTGTGACGTCATCCTCGCCGCTGACGTCACCTTTGACAAAGAAGCGTGCGAGAAGGTGGCGTGTGTACTGCGGCGCTGGCTGTGCCCCATCACCGGTCTTGGGCTGGTCGTGTCAAAGGATTACTACTTCGGCACCAACGGCGGGTACCTGGAATTCCTCACATCGGCGAAGCCGCACGGGCTCTCCGTGGAGCTGCTTCAGAGGGTGGACACGGCAGACAAAATGCCTCACGTTGTGCTGCATGTGACACGTCCCGCGTAGAGGAAGGGAAAGGGAATGGACGAGGACGTCGAGGAAAGGGGGATAGCACGGATGTCTTCCGATTACTCTGGCCCGCTCCTCTGTGCCGCTCACTCTTCTTCCTCCCCCTCTCCATCTCTCGCCATGTTTCTAACCGAATGTGTCTTCTTATTTTCTTCTCCATGGGACCCTAACGCCCGTGGATGCCGAGCAACTGCCCTCATTTCAGAATGGACTTACCATCGCGTTGGTCCCATCTTTTGGCGAATCTGGAGAGCCTATGCACATCAAGACAGCCGGTACGGGGTGATCGTTGGTGCATCATGCGCATCCCTTCGCAGCTTCTTCCTTCCCCCTTTCCTTCGCACCTCCTCTTCCGTTGCTTGTGAACATGGTCCGACCCCCGTGCCCCTGCATCGAAGCGCCAAGATACCATAAGAAAGAGCTCACAAGAGCAGGCAATCCTCTTGGCACTGCACATGCGAACGATATCTCTCCGATATCGCTGCGCCTCTTCTCTCACATAATTTTCTCCTCTCTTCTGCTCCTCAGCTCCCCCAAGAATACCTCTTCACCTTTTCACAAAGGTTATCGAAAGGATTCGCACGTCTCAAGCCCCTCCTTTCCCGCTTGTAATTCTCCCTGCTTCGTTTTCCGTTCAACGCCTTCTTACTGAAGTGGCCACCTTCTGTCTATCTAAGTGTGTTGTGTGTATGCAGTGTGAGACGACATTGTGTCCCCTTTCTGACCCCCCCCCCACCTACACACCCAGACACACGTCTCTCTCCCTCTGAGGGGGTTGTGTGCATTTTGCGTATCGCGACGTCTGAGCTTCCTCCTTTCCTCTCTCATTCCATTCCGGGCGGAAGCGACGCCGTGGTAGGAGTGCGTGCAGAACAGCAGGAAAATCTGCACACGAACCGTTTCACAAATATATATGTATGTGTGTGAGAGAGAGGGGGCAATACAAAGGAAAAGGCTGACAGCAGCTATTCGTTTGTTCTCTCGCCGGACCTCCACATGAACTTCAAGGCAGATGAGCATGGGAAGGGGAACGTCTCGGTCAAGGACACCTCTCCATTCCACCGTGACTCCTCCGAGAAGGATGGCGACACGCCGTTGTCCAAGGAGAAACATCACGAACTACACGGCAATGCTCCCGCTCCGCCACCTCCACCACGCGACGTCTTGATCGGGCCAACGCTCTTTAGTGTCATGGCATTCGTTAGTCTCGTCTTTACCGTTGTCTCGGTAGTCCTTCCGTGGTATCGCAAACAGCAGTACATGCCAAACGGTCAGCCCAGCGAGGAAAACCTGTTCTACCTTTTCAAGCATGTCAGAAAGGTGGAAGGGTCTCCTGATGTGATAACCCACCCGAGCAGTTTGTGCACCCCAGTGGGGCGTCGGGTGCGCGCACTGGAAGCGTTCTCCATCGTTTCCTCTGCCACAACGCTGCTCATGTTCGCATCCAGTGTAGTCAATGCCTATAAGCAGCGCATCGCGCTCAACAGCCTAGTCCGTAATATCATGCTCGTCTTCACTGCTTCCGCCATGGTCAGCCTTACGATCGAAGTCTGCTTGAACTTCAACGTGTACCTTTGGAGCTTCGCAGCGTGTGGAGCTGGTACGAGCTATCACTCGCAGCTGTACGAACCGCACATCGGCTTCGGTCTGACGGTAACGGCGTGGGTACTGACAGCGGTCGGTGGCATCATCGCCGCCAACAAGCTCACCTTTCCCTGGGATGCACGCACGGTAGACAACTGCATTCACGCGTTCACGATGCTCGCCCTCGTGTCGTTTCTCTTCTCGGTCGTCTCCTGCCCCATCCCACATTGGTTTTACAAGGACAGCACGACGAACCTTGTCACCGATGTGCTGCTGTGGCGTGAGCGGGTTGGCTACTTTGACTGGAACATCACGGCCCCCAGCAATCGCACCTCTTTATATGTCAAGGACTTCCAATGCCCCGTGCTGGTGAAGCTCTTTTACGCTGCAGAAGCCTTCAGTGTGGCCGCCGTCTTCTTTAACATGGCCGCTGGTGTGATGGGGCTGCTGCTTTGGAAGTCGCTGGCCGGTTCTCGTTTACCAGCGCTCATCCTTAGCTACATCGGCGTCGTCGTTACACTTGTGCAGGTGGTCTTGGAGTTGATTATCTACTACGGTACCTGGTGCGATGGCGCCTTCGCCTTCCATACACGCTTCTTCGTGTTAACGGCGGGGTTCGGTCTGGCGACAACCGCCCTGAGCCTCATGGTGATCGCCTGTATAGCCATTACAGTCGTCTACTACCTCACAGAGAAGTATTTTCCAGCGCTCATTCCACGAAAGTCCGCAAAGCAGATCGCAGTGGAAGAGTGTCAGTGAATAACGTGTTGAAAGGGATGACGAGAGGGCGTTCTTACCATACACTTGCACTGCATCGGCGAGCCAAAAAAAAAAAGAAGGGGGAAAGGGGCATTTCGTGTCTATATATCTATATAGATATAAAGGATGTCCGAACTCTTTCGCTGTTTACGAGGAGGGAAAGGGTAATTGGAGAGCATAAGATAAAGAAGGGGAGTGGTGCATTACAAAAAAAAAGGTGGGTGACGTGGCAGTATCGACTGGTGGTGATTGCGGCACAACCACCCCACTGCCGTGACCTCTCTCCTCCCCACCCTTACCCCCTATTTTATCACACATCTGTCGTTTGGGTTTTTATCTTTTGTGTGTGAAAAGCGATTATAAAGGCACCCAGCACAGCTTTGACGGAGGTTGGAAAGGGACTCCTTTCCACTTTTGCGTTCTCCTTGTTCTTTTTTATTGTTCCCCATGCTGACTGGGTGTGAACGTACGTGTTTTTTTCCTTGCATATGTAAAATGGGTTTTGTGCATTTTCTACGGATTTTTTTGTAGGGGATGCGTTTGCTTTTTTAAGAACACAGCATATAAAAAGGAAATATGTGTGCATATATATGTAGATCTATATATACACGTATTTTTTCTCAGCGACAGAAGCGGTAGTTACGGCAAAGGGATCGAAGTAAAGTGACAACTCGATAAACACATGCGCTCCCTTGAGGGAAAGCGGCAGCGGAGAGCAAGCGCGCACGTCCCTGCATCGATTCTTGCTTACATGTGTGTGTGTGTATGTGTTTGCGAGTCTAAAGGGAACAAGACAGTGAGAGAATAGTCGTGAACAGAAACGTCACATTTTCTATTCCCACACATGTTTCGTTGTTTGTTCGAGTGTGATTTTGCACACGGAACGGAGCTGGCTCCCTCCTTGCGCCGGCTCCTTTCCACTCTCCCACAGACACCCTTTTATTTCCCCTTTCTGCTCTTGAAAGAATTCCTCCATCTTCCGGCAATGTTGGATGGAAAGAAGTAGGGAACGCTGAAGAGTGTCGCGGAGGAGGCGCCGCTGACTCATTTGCTCTGACCCTCATGCTACCGCCACCACCCCAAGACAGCACGCGCATACGCCACGTCAGTCGTCATTTCCCGTGGCCCAATAGCGCTCTTATAAAAAAGTGGTCTTGATGAGAGGGTCATTTCACTCCGCTTGTTTCCCTCGTCATTCCACCCCACCCAGTCCTTCCTGCACCTGTCTGTCGTTTTTTTCTTTTCAAGAATGCCCATTCGCGACGCAGGAAATCCTCGGGGGCACGGTGCGGAGGTGGAGAAGAGGGAGAAGGTTGCTCCGCATTCATTTTCTCCCTTCTGGTTTTTCCCTCTCACAGCGTTGAGGCGTTTTGCATATGTATCTGCTGTACGTCTTAGTGCGTGTCAGTGTTTCTCGAAGTATTTGCCGTACAGACTCAAAGCACATACGAAGGAGCTGCGAGGCAGTGAAATTGATTTAGATCATTTCTTTCGGAAACCTCCAAACCCTCCGTGTTTCATCCCTACCCCACTCCACCCCTCACCTTGCAATCACCGAAACAATCAACAGTGCTGTTGTTGAGATAGACCTCCCTTTTAGGGAGTATATTCTCATTGCTGTGTTTTCACCTTCTTTTCTGGGGCTGGGCATCACGCGTCTTTCACGGTGTGTATGCTCGAAGCACCGGGAGACTCCCTCTCCCCATCTGCGTTGCGGCACGTTGCCATCATTTCTTGGAACGAGCCAATGGATCATGGGGGGGAGGGGAAGAGGATGGGGAGCAGCTCCGAGACAACCCCTCTCTCAGCTTTTCTGCCCCCTTCCTTTCCTCACCCGAATCGTCCGTATCTCTGTAGAGTGGGAAAGGGGGATGGTGAGTCTTCCCGCCGTGGGCAACGAAAAACGAGAGGTGCGTATCTCAACTCTCTCCTCAGACCGATGCCTTCACACCCGAATGTCCAACCTCCTCCACCCTTTACCGCTATCCTGCTTGGTTCGTGTTTCCCTATCCCTTCGCACGCCCTCTCTTTGCTAGTGGGACCAGTTCTGCTAGCGTCTTTCCTTGGGGAGGTAAGGGAGGTTGAGAAAAGTTTCCATCATCGAGCAAACTGCAGAATCTCCCCCCCCCCCCGTGACGTCGGGCCATTCCCGCCACGCGTATGTGTGAACTTGATCAGCGCACCTTGAGAAAATGTGAAGCGAGGAGAATATGAAGCAACGCAACCATCCGTTCGAAGGAAGATCTCACAGAATCGTTACGGATTGAGATGGGGCATGGCAGTTTCAGACGAACGGCCACTGTAGCACTATCTTAATGTTGTGTGATGCAGAAGAGGGAGGGGAAACGATAACAAGGCAGTCGCCGCCGCACATCTCACCGGTGCGACAGAAGCTTGTTTCTAAGACGCCCACCCACATCGACCGTTACACAGTGTCGTCACCCCTCACTCCAGCCCCCCTTTCCCTCCCTGCTTCCTTTGCATGGATGCTGCACTTTTTGCAGACAACGGTCGTCGACCCTACAAAGGGAAGCTGTACTGACGCGTGCGAGCCACGCATGAGCAACGCGGCATACGTCGACTCCCACGTCGCCAAGGTTTCAGCCAGCGATGCTTCTTACCCACTCCTGACGGGTCCTTTTGTTGCTGGTATGGGGCTGAAAAGGCGGGGGAGAACACCGTAGTTCTTCGATGCAATGAAGGCGGGAAAACAGTTTTACCACATGCGCGCTTGCCTCGCGGGCGGGGGGGGGAGGAGTCTGTCGCTCACCAAACACAGCGGTTGTGGCGGTGGCTCCCAAAAAGAACTACCTTCTTGGCACTCGTGCACTTGAGCGTGAATACACCCCGCATATCTGTTTGCTTGTGTATCGGGATGGCTTAGCGATCCATGGCAAGGTGTTTAACCGACACGTGATATATATATATATATATATATATTCTGCTACGCACACAAACTCACAGCTCATCCGAAAAGGATATGCGAATGGGCAGGTGATGTGGCTCTGCGGTGTGCCCCTTCCACACGCGGGTTTGTGAATATGAATTTTCTGAACGGGCGTCTCTGGTTGTTGTGCTTCAACGCCGGTGCGATGATGGGCCACCCTGCGGATCATCCCATCTTTTGGTGCAGTACAAATAAGGGAGGGGGTGGGGAAGGGGCTGAGACGAGCCTCCAGCTAACACAACACAAGTTTTATAAAAAGAGGGAGGGCATTGCGTAGTGTTGTGTCGGGCTCCTGACCTGCTTGGATGCACCCGAAGAGGAAATCTGAACCTTAGTTGGGGTTGGAAGAAGAGGTAGCTTCAGAAGGGACGAGCAGCGGCACACGCTCGGCTTTCATTTCCTGACACCTTTGTCAGTCGATCCGGTTCACGCCTGGTCGCACTGCTCTCTCTCATAGCTTATGTTGTGACGACCTAACTTAAAATGGGTAGGCGAGGTCACCCAACGACCGCGTTGTATGGATGGATGTACAGCCCACCTCGCCTCAGCAGCTGCGGGCCGCATCGTCCCCGTCGCTACCCCGCGCCCGCTTCCTTCCCTCCCCCCACCCTCTTCTTTTTTACGCTCCCCAACAACGGTGTCCATACGGAACACAGCACCCTACACAACCCCCTATCCACACGCGCGCATTTCTCCGTTATTATTATCGACTTCCCCTTCCCTCATACACCTTCACTTTTTTCTCGCCCAAACCGTGCCCTCTTTTTTTTTATTTGAACCACACAGGAAGCAGGTGACCATGCACTCCCATAAAAACGATGTGAACACGGGGGCCACAATGGTGAAGCTTGTGCGCGCAAGTATGAATTACACCATCTTCGGTTTGGCGGCCGGTGTCTTTTGGCGTGAGCTCGGGCGGTACAAGGGCTACGTCAGCGACGGTACTTCCCAGTTGCGCGTCATGCACACCCACTGCTTCGCCCTGGGCAGTTTCTTCTTTCTTTTTGTGCTGCTGCTGGAGAAGAACTTTGCGCTATCGAAGCAGAAGAATTACAAAAAATTCTACGTCACGTACAACATTGGTCTCGGCATCACACTCATGATGATGCTGGTGCACGGCACCCTCACCGTCCTCGGCAAAGATCAGAAGAGTCGCCTCATTTCGTGGACCGCCGGCGTCGGTCACGTCATGATGACGGTGGGCTTCGGCTACTTCTACAGCGTTCTCACAAAAGCGGTGCGCATGCCCGCCTCCAGGGGCGGCGAGACAGCGAGCCCGGCGCCAACCGCTTAGAACGGAGCACCGCACCCGGAGCGAGAGCACGACACCGACACGCCACCCCACAACCTCACGCGCCGACCGGAAAAACACAACAGCGGAACCCACCCGCGTCGCGGAATTCCGAAACAAGAACGCCCCGATGATTTTAGCCCCGCCACCGTCTCCAGTTCTCGGTAGTATAGTGGTTAGTATACCCGCCTGTCACGCGGGTGACCCGGGTTCAATTCCCGGCCGGGAAGCTTTTCCGAGGTAAAACGCACCTCCCTCGCCGCAAGAAAAGGTTTCCGATGCCGGGGATCGAACCCGGGTCTAGCGGGTGAGAGCCGCTTGTTCTATCCACTATACCACATCGGATCACCCTAACGGAATGGCACAGATTGTCCCTCTCATAGTATCTGTTTTTTCTCCTCTTTGATAGGGATGGCCGAAAGATTCTTTTTAACGTCTGGTGCTGGGATACCTGGGGTGTTTGCCATGGGGCTCTTCATGAGTTTATTCGGGGGGGCTGGCGTCACCTCTCCCTTGCACAGCAAGAAACCCCGTAATGCCCTCCCCCTGAAACAGAGCCAGGACCCCACCCCAATCCTTCAAACAGCACCGCGGGTCTATATGTACTTTCTCATTTATCGAGGATAAAAATCAAAGGGGAAAGGAGTAGTGTAAGCTGGTAGGCATGCAGGACGCCGCTTTCCCCCCCCCCCCCTCGCGGACCCATTCTGGTCCTACCTACCCAAGCGCTCGTTCCATTTCGTTGAAATTTACTGTGGCTTTGAGAGGCCGACCGCCTTCCCCGGAAAAGACGGCCGAGGTTTGGGAAACAGAGTGCATGCCAATGCACGGATTACCTCAAAGTTACCGGAGGCGCCGGGCTCATCAGAAGCGAGCCATTCATTGGGGTCTCAAGCCGCGTATGGGGGGGGAAGCAGTGGGGCCGGGGGCATAAAAGCTTGGCTAGAACGCCTGAAGGGGGTTGGGGAAAAGATCGGAAAGCGCATCATACCGCCTTGGCCAAGCGTTCGTGGGGATTTTATACTCTATCCAGCGCGTCAGGTAGATGGAGCGCTCGGTGCGCCAGCAGCCGGCCTTCGTGAGGGGTGCTGGGAAAGGAAAGAAACGCGCGATACCCGGTAGGAAGAAAAAAGGAGAGAGAGGCCCCAGTGGATGCAGCATAAACAGAACTGTTCAAGCGCGGGGAGCAACGTTCTTCCATGGAAAGGGACTTCACCTTCGTGCGCCAGCGGCAAAGAAGTCAGAGATAACAATAAGCCAACTGCGAGCAAAAGAAAAAATAGAAGAGAAAGAATCTGAAACAAGAGAAGTCTGAAAACACAAAGAGGTGGCATTCGAAAGGTAGAGAAAGGAAACGCGCACCCTGGAATGAAAGAAGGTGAACACACAACTTAGGTGCTCAAAACACTGACGAAAATGTCGAAAATCTCCCTCAGCTGCTGGGTCAGGGGGTTCAAAACGACTCCGTTCGCAATGGGGCACCCGTCTCAACGAGAGAACACGTGTTCCCCCACGGACCGGCGGTAAAAATAGATGGAGAAAGTCAACCTGAAGAAAACCCAAAGGGAAATAGGACGGGAAAAAATCAGAAATCAACTTTTGGAAACCCTTACAATGAAAAGACTTTCTTCCAAAAATACTGAAGAAAGTGAGAAGTTTCCAATATAACGGGAGAAAACGTGAGTTCCCCTGGAAGAAAAATAGAAACAAAAAGTAGACTGGCAAAAAGCAGCGAACGAATGATCAAAACAGAAAACGGTGGAGAAACAGTACCTGAAATGTCAAAATAAAAATCCCCCGCCTAGATGTAGGGTCCCTCCCCAATACATTTGCAAGATACCCTCCGTAAAAACGAGCTGGGGTGGTTGGGCGGGCTCGCGAAAATCCTGATCTGGTCTGTTGACGCGCGGACGCTGCTGTAAGGATTCTTCGTGAATCAAGAAAAGCACGTCATTCAAAAAGGAGAAACAGAGAGAAAATTGCATAAGGAGTATTTTTATTCCCGCTTCATCATAGAGCTTGGTGCACTCGACCAGTATGAGTGGGAAGCAGTTTCCTGAATTTCACTTGGTATTTCTGGCGATGTACATGGAGCTATATATATATTAAGGTGTTGTCCACGTTCGATTAATTCATCTCCTTTCCCAGATGCAGTCCAAAGTACCGTCTCTGACCTACAAATGACAACCACAACTTGCTATCTGACATTTGATTTTCTCCATCCCGAACACGTGGGTGGATCCTATCGAGAAAAAGTGTTCCGTACCCGGATTCAAGCCCACGACCTCACACCCGTGAGAAGGGGCTGCTTTTACCATAACAGCTATACTCGTGATCTACGAGCAATCGGCTGAGAGCCCTAAACATAAAAATCGGTTATCCGATCACAAACTTTCATATATGCCGTATGTTGGTGACACGCATATTCTTAGGAGTGCGCAACTCCTTCACAAACACTTGGCAAAATGAAACCACTTCAAAAGCCATTTCTCGGGATATGCACGCGACAAAATACATTACTGAAGATAGAGGCTGTCTGTGAAATATCCTGAATAAAAAAATCTTTAAAAGCCCGTAAAAAATTCCGTCCCTACGCGAAGCGACATCTACGATGGCAATTCAATATCCAGTAGCCGCAACTCCTCCATTGGATCATATAATAATACAAATGAAATGATTAAATTGAGGACAGAACAGAAGCAAGCAATCATTAGTCCTTTGCCACATAATTCTCTCGAAGTTGCGGATATTTCCTCAACCTGCAGCTCAGAGCCCTCAAAGGGTAACGATCAGAGAGCCAGGTTTGGAAAAGAGGATATGAAAATCACGGCACTGTGGAAGTTGGAGAAAGAGGAGGGGAATCACTCATCGAAGAGGCAAGGGTTGACTTCGGATGTGCATGAGGATCCTGCTGATCCTTTTCTTCAAGAATGAGTTTATGCATCCGGAAAATCTACATCAAAGGCAAACCACTTGTTACAAATCTATATACTAAAGAAAGAATATTCTTCTACACCCATCGTCAAAGATGTCCCGATGGTATGCAATACTGCCACTTCTGGAACGAGTGCGGTTGGAGCACCTATGAATTCGCCCACCGTACGAAACCAGGTGGAGCAAGCCCTCTGCGAGTTCGGAACGTGCTCCATACCACCTACCGAGCGAAACCTGCGTTTCTTTGCTGCGGCACCAGCTCTCTTCAACGTTGGTGATGGAGGTCACCGCAGCATGGCGAGGCACACGCTAGTCGTACAAGCACAATTCGCTGGATTCATTGTTGGAATCACGTACGATCTTGGAGACGCGCTATCCACGTTTCAGGTTCCGCTGCACTTCACATGCAATGCGGATAATGCATTCGAGGGATCAAGGAGGCTCCTCGAGGTCCTCCGCATACCGCCATCGAAGACGAAGGCTCGATTTTCGATGAGTTCACATACTGCAGTTTTCCTGCAGACGGCGAGTCCACAAAATGGACTCTTACAGACGGTTTAGTGCACCGGTGCGACGGGAAGAGGAGAGACCTCGTTTCAACCGGGTGCTGCACTACCCACTGTGGCTGAGCATGCGGTTACAATCAATAACAGACGCAGGATGAGCAGCGCCAACTTGGGAGAACGGTGGCTACTCACAACCTGTCCGTCTGATGCCGTTTGCGTAGTGTATCTTTTATCACAGATGCTGAAGTACCCCGTAAACGCCACAGCCAGTCCAAGCTGGTGGCTATTCTGGAAAGTGTCGGTGGACAAGGCACCGTCCACCCTCCTCCAGAAAAACGCTCTTCAACGAGGTATGTGGAGAAAGGAGAATGAGGATGAGGCAAGACTTCAAGGTAAAAAGATCCCGAAAAGTGAAGCCGCCGTACCGCCATCATACCATAGAGAAGATCAGGCACCCGCACAGAGGGTGCCGATCCAGCACAGGCACACCACACGTACTCCAGCTTCTACCACTTTAAACTCGCAAAGGGACGGGGACCGAGGGAGCCCGGAAGATGTGACGGTGCGTCAGCGACTGGAGGTAGGCAAGCTGAATTCGAAAACTGCGATGCCGGAATGCATGCCCGGCAACCTGCACCAACAACAGCAATATGGAGAGGTACGACCATTCACCACGAGGTTTCCCACTGCCGTCGACACTGGCAGGATCCCCAATCCAGGAGCATGATATGTGTATGGGGAAAAACAACCGCATATAAGCCAGCTTGCATGGAACCAAATAACACCACAAAAAAGGTTCATGCACCTCCGCTGGTCAAAGGAACTCCGCAGCATACCTGTGGACTCTCTGAAGTTCTCATTGCCCAGTGTAGCACTCGAGCTAATGTGGAGAATGGTTCTAACGCGTCGCTGGAAGTGGGCAACGACGACAAAGGTGCGCCCCGCCATCGGCGCTGCCCTCCGGAATCTTTCATTGTACACACATTTTTTTCCTTTGCAGTGAACTACTCCAAGGATCTGGAGTTCGCAGCAGCTGCTCAGGTGGCACACCGGTACGTGCGCGAGGAGGGAAAGGAACTGCCGGCACCCATCACGCGCACCCAGTACCTCGCGGCGTGGAAGAAGCGTGGCAAGGAGAGCCCCACTGCGCGGCTTCGCCTGGCCGTGATGTGGGCATTTGCCGCGCGTCTGTCTGACGTGGCATCGAGACGTTACAGGGACGTGATCCTATACCCAGTTCTGACTGATCCGACAGCCTTGACGGTGAAGGCCAACGGGGAGGAGGCGGAAATGGAGACGATGAACGTGTCACCGCCTGTCGTGCTAGATGGAGGGCTCCGGCGTAAGTCACCCACACCATCCAATGCGCTTGTAAACATCACCGTCACCATGCGCGAGAGCAAGAACGCTCGATTCCATGGTCCGTCACCGATAGATTCTCAGCTGACTGGTATGGACGCTTTCACACCTCAGCCTATGCTGCAGGAGCGACATCACCACCAGCGAGTGTATGCGCATCCGGACCGTCTGTGCAAACGGAAAAGGGCGGTGCTGCGCAGCACCAACGTGGTAACGGCAGTCCCATCCGTCCGCAAGGGATTGGCAAGGCACGTGGCACCATGCGGTGTTCTGGAGGCACAGATAGTGCGACTGACCGGACATACCCGCACCGACACGTTAGGGCGGCACCCAAGCCATGGCCCCCAAATACAGCGCGGGCCAAAGGCGCAAAGGGGCGACGCCGCCAGGGCCCCCCAGCGAGACCCGAGGCCACAGGCACTGCTTTGCCCCCAGCGAAGGAACCCGGCATCGACGATCAGAACCCGCACAGCGAGATCCGAGTGCCGAAGGGCAACCCGAATCCCAAAGAGCTCGCACCACCCACCCAGTGGTTGCTGCATACCAAACACGCCACGCCGCTGGTTTGGGAAGCGGTGTTGGACACGCCGATGGGCAAGACGCACACAAACTCCTGCTACA
>JASAOM010000999.1:0-73948 GCA_030849085.1 Borovskyia barvae
GCCCCCTGGTGGTTGTGGCGGCGCTGCGGCATCGGACGCGCCGTCATCCTCCGCCATCAGTAAGTCGCCAAACTCCTCCTCATCCTCTTCCTGTGTGTCAGCAAGAGCAGTGGGGTACTCCTTCTCGTGTGCGCTTTCCGAGGAAGAAGCGATGTCCTCATCTTCGTTCCAGGTGTCTCGCTGTAGTGGTGGATGCGTCTTGGCTTTGCGAGGATCTGTGCCACCCTGCAGTCGAGTAGGGCACTGTTGCAGTGACAGGCGTTTCAAAAACTGTGTGGTGATGCACTGACGTTCGTCGTCGGTGCGCGCTTGCAGAAATCGCCTCATTTCTGTCATAAATACCGCTCGGGTCGGCGGTGTTGCGCAGTCACGCAGGATGGCGTCGAACATATCGCGCAGCATCCTTGTCAAACGGGGTGTCATGCATGGGTGCACAGCAGTGGCGCTGGAAAGAAAACAAAGCGACATGAAAATACCACAGTCGTCGCTCCCACGTATCTGTCGTGGGGAGTTTTCGAATCGTACTGTGATGTCGTCATGCGCGGCAAATGCTCGGCGCACATCCCGCTCTACGGGCGGCGAAGGCGCGGAGTCGTACACCCGGAGTAGATACGTGCGTTCTCCTTTTGGGCGGCCTGNCCCCTACCCCCGCTACGCCGCCGCTGCCTCCATCCTGGATTGCTCGATCATCGCTGAAGTCCTCATTTCCAGCGCCGTTGGCCCCCCTTTCTTTACGCTCGACCGGCTGCCCATTGCGGCGGCGTGGTTTGCCATCTGTTTCCAGACCTGTATCGAGCGTTCTTCGATAGAGCTGACGTGGATGCACGGCGACACGCTGTATGGCGGCAGGTACCAATCGTAAATGATGTCAAGATCGAAAGTGGTGGTCTTACCTCGGAGCATGGTGCCCCCCTCCCTCAATGCGACGGTAGTGAAGGGGAGGCACCTCTTCAATTTTTTGGCCCGACTTCTTCTGAATACCACTCGCTTCCGTTTCCCATCTCTGCGTCTCCGTCACCACCGTACATGCGTCGTCCACGGTAGTTGGTGCCACCTCGTCGGCCTCTGCTTCTGCCGCCCCCACGTCCTCTGCTCGGATCAGTGTAGCGGCCACCGCCCCGCCCACCAATGGTGTTCTGGCGGCTGTTGGCGGTAGCCGGGGCGGCGGCAGGCTGATCAATTTTCCTCTCTAATTTGTCGCTGTGGGCCCGCACTCCGTGAAAAGTCTCCTGCACATGAGCACCATCCCAGTAACCCGTTGTCGTCGTCCCCGTCTGGTCGAGGACCGGAATCCATGGATCTCCGCCAGACAACGGTAACATCTGGTTTTCCTCCGACTCGCAGTACAGGTCCCTGCTCCGCTCAAATTTCTGCTCCTGGCGGGCATCGCCTGTCGCACGGCGCTCCGAGGATCGCTTTCCTGCCCAGCTTCCTCCCTCCAAGGAGTGCGGGGGCTGCGGGTTGTGTGCCGCCAGGGCGTCGTTCACAAGGCAGCGGTTCTTTTGGGTGAGGGCAGTCCCGGGGAACAAGGGGAAAAGCAGCTTTCCGGAAGAAATAGCCTTCGCCATGCTCGCCTCCATCAGCTCATCCGTGTTTGTCTGCACCATCCAGTTGGACATCTGGAGACGCTCTCGTGGCTCCATCGTCAGCAGCATGTCGGCCAGCAATAAATCGGCCATTTGGTCTCTGTAGAGGAGAGAGATGAGGACGTATACAACTGTCTGGCCAAGTGGGTCACCTGACTTCATGCGCTCCTCGAACGCCTCCCTCAGCCGCTTCCTCGCATCAGGCTTCGTGCAACGTGCTTCGATGGTCTCGAATACCTTGCTGTAACGTCTCCGCTCCGCCTTCAACTCTCGATCCTCTTCGAGGTGAGAGAGAAGGCACGCATTCACATCGCTCTGTGTCGAGCCTTGCCCTTGGAGTCGCTTCCGGAACTCCTCCTCCGAAAGGGTATTCTCCAGGAAACCCTTGCATGCGTCCTTTAGCGTGTTGGTCGACATCGGCAACTTTCGGAGAAGGATGAAGATCAATATATATGAATGGGGAGGTCAAATCTCAAAAGACGAGCCTGACGCAGCAACGTTTGCGGGGGGGGGGGAACGAGGAGACGGATCACGGTGAGAGCTATCCGTCGGCGTTCGATTCATCGTTTGCATGCGCAGATAAAGCACGAGAGTTACGAAAGGAGAAAGGAGGGTAAAATAGACGCGGAGAGAAAGTCATAGAGGGGGAGTTACACACACAAAACGGTACACCTATACCGCATTCTTCATTCATACATACCTCGGCGGGGTATCCATGCCGCTACGGATATCCACCTCTCGTCACAAGTCGCATGCAGCACCGAATATATATGTATACAGACTCTTCGAAAGCCACGTTCCGTTTCGCTCCTCAAACCCTCACACACCTGGTTCACTGACACTCTTGTTTCATCAGGCTTCACCCGATGGAAAGCCCACGGTGCACCGAAAAGCGTGCGGGGTAGGGGGTAGGCACCTGCGGAGGTTTTGTTCTTCTTTTTTTCTCAATAACAAAACTTAAATACAAGTAACAAAATCAAAACTGTGATGCGGAGACTCACGCGCGCATGGCGGAACTGCTTTTTTCCAAATGGGGAGGGGGGTGGGGGATATATATGTATACATATAAGAGTAACTGTATGAAATGTATGTGTGCAACGCTTTACCGGATGGCAGATGCGCAGGGCTGGTTGAGACACACGTTTCCTTCCGTCCTCTTACTTTTTTAAAAATTGTTTGCCTGTTATTCTTCTTTCTGTGGCGCACGCTTATGTGCGTCCTGCTTTTTGACAGCATACGTGAAGATACGACTGGATTTGCGGTTTAGTGATCAAACAAAGAGCGTCACCTCGCACGCGAGGATGTGGGTGCACTTAAGGAAAGGATAGGGATCAGGGTGTGGCGGGTGTGTGTGTGTGTGTGCGGAGGGGGGAGGGGAGGGGAGGGGAAGAGAGAGGATGCCGCGTATCCCACTTGAAACACACAAAAACGAACATCCCACAAAAACAACGGGAGTTACCATGGAATGCCCTCCCCCCCTCTCTCCTCCTCCTACCACCACCACCACCACCACCACTAGATATACACACATTCTCCACTGCAACTGAAGTGTCAGGGGAGAAATCAGTGAGTGGTAGACGGAGAGGAATGGGACGGAGACTGAAAGGCGGCCTTCCGATTGGCTGTTTACGTTTACGTCGGTGGGTGCCTTCGCCTCCTGCTGCCCATCACATGCATGTGTATTCCTCGGAGTGCTCATTTCACTTCGCCGCCCATCGGCACCTCGATGGTGGCCACGCGCCCGCTCTTGAAATAAACGATGGCGCTCTCACCGGCATGCAAATGAGCTGCAGCGCTCTTGATTTCCGAATCGGGGCTCGCACAGGGTGCTCCATCCACCTTCAGCGTCATGGTGCTGAGATCTGCCTTGGCATTGTCAGCCAGGCATGGACTTTGCATTTTCATGTACATGCCGTGGTCGTTGATGATGCTGCGCATGATGGGGAAGCGGAATAGGCCCGAATACTCGGACCAGGAGCCGCAGTAAAGGTAAGGCTGACCAAGACCCAAATGACGCATCAGCGCGAGGTTGAGAGCGGCGCTGAGGCCGCTGCCACACGAGAAGACACAATGCGAAAAGTCCGGGGCTTCAGCGTTGCTGCTGGCGCCGTCCAACACCTTCAACAAGTTGGAGCGGATCTCCTCCTCGTCGCGCAGCATCAAGACGTCGCCGTGCATCACCAGGTGGGATCCATAGGGCAAGTTGCGGGCACCCTCGATATGGCCCGGCAACGAGTCCATCCCGTACGGCCGCACCGTGGACCCGAACCGTAACGGCGCGCGTGCATCCGTGAGAATGGCGTTGGGTGGTATTTCATGGATCGTGTAGTGGTGCTGGAACACCGTCTTGTGAGGCCAATCGGCCACGGGGGCAGGGGGGGCGGACGGCGTGCCAGCTTCCATCTCCAACCCGGCGGCGCAGCAGGCACTGAAGCCTCCATTAATGACGTACGCCTCAACGCCCAGGGAGTCGAGCATCCACCACAGACGGCAACCGCCCATCGCTCCGCTTTCGTCATCGTAGCAGAGCACCGGCAGCGCCCCACCGATACCGTTGGACTTGCACCACGCCACAAATTTATCGCATGGCGGCAGCGGGTGCCGCGCCGTGCTGCTCTTCACGATCTCCGACAGATCTGCGTCCACGTCTGCCCGCACAGCGCCCTTCAGATGGGCTTTGACGTATTCGCTGCTTCCAAAGTTGAGAATTTTCAGGCTGTATCGGCAGTCCACGATGCGGTATTCGTCGAGGTGGGCTTTCACTGCACTGGCCTCCACGAAGACCTTGCCCGGGTGCTTCCGTGTCGCGTCAGCAGGGGTGGCCATAGTGAAGATCTCCTTAAGGATAATTATATTTTGGCTTCTCCTCTCGTCCTGTTGGATGAGTTTCGAGCTTTTGTGGTGGTGTTGGTGATAGGGTAAGGAAGTTCGGGTAAGAACGATTGCTGTGGTGGAGAGAAGAATAAGAAGGGTGTGGGTGGGGAAGAGCAGAGCAAAAAGAAATGTGAGAAGGCATGAGAAGAATGAAAGAGAGATAGAAGGGCGGTGTGTGTGTGTGTGTGTGTGTGCGAAGGAAGAGGGAGCTGGAGAGACGCTGCTGGTATGGAGGTGTGCCGGCACGGGGGGTGCTACACACACACACACACGCAAACGTGAGGTCGCTCTCCGTCCAGCCCCCCGTCCCCCCTCATCCCTCCCCTTTGACGGCGACAGCTGCAGATCTCTATGCCTATCTATCTATACATGTCAATAGACAGATGTGTCTCTGCGTCGTGTGGACGAAAATAGTGTGCGCCTTTCATGAAAAGAGGGTGGACAGCCGTTCGACTTTCTTTTTCTTAACGAAAAGTAACATCAGGAGGCTCCAAAAAACATCGCTGCAGCAACTTCTCTCCCCTCCCTCAATACTCACATACCCTCGACACGGTTGCTCGCCTACCACCTTGGCGTGGCGGAGGCGCTAAAGACTCTTTACGTATGTGCGGGACTTCTCCTTCGGGTCTACTCGGGGTCGCCCCGCACCCCCCCCCTCTCCCTCGGCTGGAAACTCCGCTTCCAAACTCGACTACAGCATTTTTTGACAGACACACACTTACAGGTGGACTTGAGGGGGTTCAGACTGGAGAAGACAACGCAAAAAAAAAAGAAGGGACGAGCATGGGAAGGAGGTGGCCGCGACACTTTGGAGGCGTGACGGTAGCAAGCAACCTGCACCCGCCATAGGTCCCCCTCCTCCTCCTCCCCCCCCGGTACTTTCCTGTTGCCCTCCTTTCTCTCTGCGTACACCCGTCAAAAAAGAAAAGGGGAGCGGACTTTCCACAACCGTCGTCGCCCCCTCCCTCCAAACCGTACAGGGTGGTGGTGTTGGAAGGGGTTCACATCCCACCGTGATCACGCTGCCGGTGCGACCTCCTCTCCTGTGTATAAGGGCTACTGCTGCTGCTGCGCGGCTGCGCAGCAACACACGTCTCCGCCTCTGCTTCGGTTGCGTTCAGTTCCAATTGCGGACAATCTTGCCATCCCAGTTGAGTCGATCCCCCTTCTGCATGGTGTAGTAGCGGTGAGTCTTCCATCGCCGCCACGGGGAGCCCGACTGGCCCCAGTGCGGGTTGGCCTCCCAGAAGCGCTCGATGCGCTCCTCCATAAGGGGTTGAAAGTGGCGTATCAGCCCCTGCACCGGCCACGCCGCGGCCGTGCCAAGGGCGCAAATGGAGCGCCCCTCCATCTGCTTGGAGACGTCCCACATGGTATACACATCTTCCTTCTTGGCGTTGCCGGTCACGAAGCGCTTCATCATCTTGTCCAGCCACGGGGCGCCCTCCCGACACGGCGTACACTGACCACACGACTCGTGCATGTAAAACTGCGACAGGCGCTCAATGGCGGCGATCACGTCGGTGGATTTATCCATCACGATCACCGCCGCCGTGCCGAGGCCCGTCTGTGCGTCTTTGAGCGCATCGTAGTCCATGAGCACCGTGTCACAGATAGATTTGGGAATCAGAGGGCAGGAGGAGCCACCGGGGATGACGCAGAGGAGGTTGTCCCATCCCCCGCGCACACCACCAGCGTGCCGCTCGATCAGCTCCCGCAGGGGCATGCTCATCTCTTCCTCCACGGTGCACGGACGGTTCACATGGCCAGAGATGCAGTACAGCTTCGTGCCGGCGTTCCCCTTCCGTCCGAACTGGGCGAACCATTGCGGCCCACGCCGGAGGATCGTCGGTGCCACCGCTACCGTTTCGCAGTTCGTTACGGTCGTGGGACAGCCATAGAGACCAACGTTAGCTGGGAAGGGTGGCTTCAGGCGCGGCTTACCAGGACCTCCCTCTATACTCGATATCATCGCCGTCTCCTCCCCGCAAATATACGCTCCCGCTCCTCGATAGGTGTAGAGGTCGAAGTCCCACCCGCTGCCACACGCATTCTGGCCGAGGTAGCCCTTCTGATAAGCTTCATGGATCGCCTGCTCCACCGCACGCCATTCATTATAAAATTCTCCACGGATGTATATGTATCCGTAGCGGGCCCGCATCGCAAAGCCGGCAACCAGCGATCCCTCCACCAACTTGTGCGGCTCGTGGCGCATGATCTCGCGATCCTTACACGTGCCGGGCTCAGATTCATCGCAGTTCACCACGAGGTAGCTCGGCCGTCCATCCGGTTTCTTCTTGGGCATGAAGGACCACTTCAAGCCGGAAGGGAAGCCGGCACCACCACGGCCACGCAGGCCACTTGCCTTGATCTCATTGATCACCCAGTCATGACCCTTTAGCAGGAGGTCCTTCGTGCGGTACCAGTCCCCACGGCGCTCTGCAGCCGCGATGCCCGTGCCGAAGTCTTCATAGAGATTCGCAAAGATACGGTCTTGGTCCTTGAGCTGGCCGTGCACGCGTTCCAAAAGCACCGCAGATGTGCGCAGAAAGCCCTGACGCATCATGGGCGAGGAGGGACGGTAAACGGTGTATATATATATATGTGTGTGTGTGTGTGTACTCCTAGAATAAGAGAAAATACTATCTTCACCACCACCACCACATCCACCAAGCAACAATATCCTCCTTCTTCCTTTTCAATCTGCCCCTTCACCCCCTTCTCGGTACACAGAGAGCACCGGATGCGGAGGGGACACCCGCACCCACACGCTTACACGACACTGATGCCTTTGTGTAGGGAGCGAATGGTCTGGAATCAAGAGGAAATATAATGGGAGAAAGGGAGAGAGAGGATAAGTGTGGGTGTCTCCAAAAAATCGAGGGTCGGCTGCTACGTCGGTCCTGCTTTCAACACCTCCTCCACTTTTTTGTCTTCTACCACTACACCAAGCACGTGCTGCTACTACTTACCTACGCTAAAATGCCTATCTATACGCTTTCACGTTTTGCACAGAACAAACCGAAGCAATTGTGTGTGCGTGTGTAAGAGAGAGAGAGAGAGAGGCGCGAGGGAGAAGAGCAGGTTGACGACACCGCCCATCACCACCACCACCACCACCAGCTGCACCACTCTCCCTCTCTAAAAAGAAAGGTACTTCAACCAGAAACACAAAGGAGGAGCATACACAACCTCACACACTTCTCACGCGCATTGGAAACAAACAGTACATATATATAATCCAAACCGAAAGAGAGAAGCGGCGACGGAGAATGAGAGGCGTTTTGTACGTTCTCGCGTTTTTCCTTTCGTATATTCCTGGCTTTTGTGGTGGAACAACGTTGCATGTGCTGCCCCTGAACATGAAAGGTGGCGTGGGGCCGGAAGGCGGAGACAGTGGGTAGATCGACGAGGATAAGTGGTAGAGGGAGGAGGGGGGGTAGGGGAGGGGAGGACAGAGAGAAGGGAAGAGCAGCTCCACCTCGAATCCTGCACACTGTGACTTTCCCTTGCTGAGGGCAGTGTGACACAGAGAAAGCAGCGAGGGAAGGGGCTTAGAGGAGGTCGAGGGTTCAGGAGAGAGTCCACTCCAGAAGACCTTCGACCTCCCTCTTCTCTCTTGCTCTCTCGCCGCGCCATATATATATGTGTGTGTGTGTGCAAGGTCCTTTGGCCCTACGATAGTTCATAGCAACATTTTCATCTCATCTCCGCTCGGATATCCAAGATGTAAGGTTTCTGCGGAGATCTGGGGCTGCGTTCAGACACACAGGCAGCAGCAACACGCGCAAGAGCAGAACGGAGAAATGAGGTCCACGACAGCCGCTACGCACCATTGGATGATGTTGAGGTCTGAGGAGGAGAAGGGGGGGGGGGGGGGGAAGAGGTTAGGGAAGAAGGATAGAGAGGGGGAGGGGGCGGAAAGGCAACATGCCAGAGCTACAACGAAAGGAGCTACCGTGTTGGACGTGTTAGCGCACGACAGCAACTCAGCATAAAAGTTTTTTACTTTTGGGGGTGGGCGAAACGGGGAGCTTTTCGAACCCCGCCACCGCAACACGCACACACAAACGCAGACACATCTACATCTACCTCAGCACTCCTCCGAAAAGAAGGTGAACCCCCAAAGAGGAAGGCGAGAAGGAGATCCGATCCTGAAGAGGCGCCGCTCCGCGGCACGACACAAACCGGACGTCGTGCTCGCCCCCCCCCTCCCCCTTTGCTATTATGGTTCGGTACAGCCACTTCTCTTGCTTTCCTTTTCGCTCCACCTTCACGCACTGTCGCGCTGCGGGAGCTCCGTCCGGGTCAGTTCATTGGATTGGCAAAGATGAAAAGCCTCCGTCAAGGCCACGCACTCTGGTGCCCAAAACCCGCGATCGCTTATGCACTCTTGTGCCTTCGCGCGCATGTCTACACACTTCACAATTTCCTTCTGCTCATCCATCTTCTTCTTGAAGGACTCCGGGACTTCCTCCCACTCCATCTGCCGGCCGTTGCCGACGGCGTACGTCTTGCCACCACCCTTGATCACGACCATTGACCTTATCGCTGTTGGTGTTCAGCATGTGTAGGTGATGTGTGTTGTTGGTGCCACAGCACATCCCCACCAGAAAGGAAAAGAAGGAGAAAAGGAACGCACGGAAGGGAGGAAGGAGGAGTGAGGAGGGAAGGAGAGCAGGCGATGCACTCTTCGCACGCCGTCGACGCTCCGGCTCTCCTTCTCACTGGAAGCTTGATAAGCACCCGTGCGAGGCAAGAACGAGCGGGGGCAGGGAGAGCAAGAAGAGAGGAGGAAGAAGAGGCAGAGGCCAGGGGTGATCGGGGGGTCTGCAGCAAGTGGCACCACAAGTTTTCAGAGGAGGAGGAGGACACCTTCCATTTCTTTTGTTGCTGTTTTCACGAGAGCCGAGGGGGGAGGAATGGGCGGAAGGAGAGGGAGAGAACATGCAGAGCAAGAGAAACGGATGCGAACGTCAAGAGAAGAGTCACTAACGCAGCCACACACACATATACACACAGACACGTTTTTCCACACAGGAAAGGGTCATGATGACGCTGTAGTAGCCGCATTAACAACGTCAATACCGGTGCCTGCGCACGTATTCATACACGGCGGAACTTTAAAAAAGAAAAGGAAATGGAGGAGACAGGCAGAGGCAGAGAGACAGTCAGAGAGACAGTCAGAGAGAGAGAGAGAACCAGCGAAATAAAATGCAGCAGATGAACACCAACAGACGGAGGCGAAGAGGGCCCAAAGCAAGCGAACCAAAACAGCAAGACGGAGGTGGGGGGAGGGGGGAGCCAGAGGCAGGGAGGATCTAAGTAGCTAAAACAAGTCCACTGGCCTCCCCTCCCCCCCAAGCCTAACTCATTTATTTATTTTGTTATGTTCCACACCAACGGCTCCTCGCGACAGAACGGGCATTTTCCCAACTGTTGGGCGTCGGTGACACACAACGTGTTGCCACAGCACCACAGCTCCACAAAGTTGCCTGGTGATGGGGCTTCGAGGCACACACCGCACACTTCTTCATCATCTGCTCCCAAATCTGCATTCGGGTGAATCAGTACTTGACATGCTTCATCGGCTTCCTGCTCCGCCTCGGTAGGGCCGTTCGGGTCGCACAGCAGCGCGGCATCGTTGGTTTCATCATTCAGGTTCGTCTGCGCCGCGGCTGCCTCTGGGTCCATCACGATACAAGATATACAACGAGTGAGGAGTACCACAATATATATATATATATATACGTTAGTGTGTGCCTGTGTTTTTCGTCTCCAGAAAGCGTAGGAGGAGACTCGTCTGTAGCTCTGGCAAACCGAGTCTGTTGGGTTCTGACAAACGAACGGAAGGGACGGAGGAGGAGGAGGAGGAGGAGGGGGGTTGCAGAGGAGAGAGAGAGAAGGAGGGGTGGCACGGCGTGGCGTGGATGGGTGGCCAAGCTAAGAGAAGAGGAGCAGGAGGACAGATCGGTGTGAGGGGGGGGGAGGGAGGGAGGGAGAAGAGAATTACGAAGATGAGGCGGCAAAAGTGAGAAGAAGAAGGAGAGGAAGTGAGACTTTTTCAAAAAGTGGGCCTCCCCCCCCATCCTTCTCAAAGCGGGTGAGGAAGACAGGGCAGCGCATCGTTGTCCAGGTAGAGTGGCAATCCTTTTCCTCTCCCCCCAAAAGGGAGAGTGCGGGCGTACTGTGAAGCTTCTGAAGAGAGAGAGAGAGAGAGGAGGACTGGGGCGACGTGACCCCCCCCTCCCTTCACCAGTCTTTCATTTCTCTTCGTGCATCCGACATCCACCACAGCCTACACACAACCTGCTCTCCCTCACACACACACACACACACGCAGACACACATGCAAACGTATGTTCGACTTTGGGTTTCAGTTTACTCGATGGGCGTTACTCTAACCACACACATTAAAATGGGGGCTCTCTTTTCTTTCCTTCCCCGTTTCACTCACACTTCTTCGTCTTGCCCCCTCCTTCCTCCGCTTCTTCTTCTGCTTTCCGCCCCACTGCATCATCGACGGGACAGTCTTTCAGAGAGACGTACGTGCGCTTGCGTGTCGAGGCGTTGGCAAGATGTGAAGCGAGCCGTTTCGCTTCACGCAGTTCGATATTGTGCTGCCGATTCAGTACGATCTGGCCTTGCGCATCGAGGCGACTGTGTTTGTGGCCGCGTCGGTTGCCACCGCTTCTCGCTACGCCATCTGGAGTCTCTTCAACTCCGTGGGATTCCGCTGCCGCCGCTGCTGCTGCTGCTGCTCTGTACAGAGACGCAGCTTGACGCTTCCGTTCCCGCTTCGCGCGGTAGTGCATGTAGTCCGCATTGTCTGGAAGCTCCGTGGCATCCATGAGGACCCGCAAGTCGTCGGCGCGCTTCTGCGCCGCACAGGACGCGCGTGACGGCGGCGGGTGCGGCAGCGGCGACACCTTCTCCAGTACAACGAGGCGACGCACAAATTTCAGAGAGACACGTTGGGCAATGTTGCACACTACTCGCAGCGACGGGTGCGTGGGGAGCTCAGCGTCGGTAAAATGGTCCGTAGTCGGATGCCAGAAGGCCAGGTGGCCGCCCACGACGAGGTGGGTCGCGGCGAAGAGAATCAAGTCCAGCACAACGTCGTCGGTAGAGTACGCGGAGAGGGTGCGGGTGGGTAGTGGGGTATGCGGCTCGGCGGTGGTGGTGCTAGTCATGGCAGGGCCTACCTTCTTTCGTGGTTCACGCAGGCCGTAGGGCGGATCCGTGAGGATGCAGTCGAAGATGCCGATGGGTGGGCGATGCGGCGCTGCCCCATCGATGACGTCGCCGTTGTGAGATGGCGTGTGGGGGTGCCACGCCTGTGGCCACGCGGAGAAATTCGAGCGGACCCGTTCAGGAGACGGCAGGCCGTACAACTTGAAGTTGGTGATCATGTTCGGGCAGGTTCGCTCTTCTTCTGTCAGGGCATGGAGCTTTTCATCCGAGTAGGCGGCCAAGGCGAGGCGCCGCTGCTGCTGCATCTGCGGACTGGTCTTGCCCTTTTCTGTACCCGACCGCATGGCTCGTCCGTCCGCATCCGAGCCGAGGGTACGCGCGCCGTAGTGCGCAGCGGCCACAAGCAAACTTCCGGTCCCGCAGAACGGATCATAGGCGTAGACCCCACGGCGGACACCGCACAGGTTTGCCATCATCAGCGACTCCTCTGGCGGCATCGACGTGGTGCCGATGTACGGGCGCGTGCGCAGGTCATACCGGGCAAGTAGATCACACCGACGGGACTCGACAGCGAGACAGCAGTGAAAGACACGCAGCAGAGGTCCGTTGGGCTTCCATTCCTTCGTCCCTGCTGGCGCATCCTCGACGGCGTGCTGGAGAAAAATGTAGTAACGGCGGTCGGGGTGGCGCCAGTCGACATCCCCGGCACACGGTACCCGTTGCGATACCGCCTCGAGAACATCACGCTTCGCTACTTCTGAATATTTCTTACCGATCGTCTCTACTTGGTAGCTGTACGTGGAGCTGGTCAAGTGCGAAGCCTCATCCTCGCCAACGAAGGCTCGACAGGGGACAGCGGCCGCTGGCGACGCCTTCGTATCCCCGCTGTCGCTGCTACCGCCGTGGCGCTCCTCGAGGCAAGCGTAGAGGTCCTCAAGGGTGGGTGCAGTTTCGAATAGGATGTACACGCCCCGCAGCAACACGCAACGCTCCGCCAAGTCCTTCAGCTCTGCCACACTTGCCGAGGACTCGAACACGCTAAACCAACTTGTGTCACCACCATCGCTGCCACTACCAGAAATCCATTCGATATCATCATCTCGTACAGTAATGGGGATGTTGAGGGTCGCGGCGGCGGACAGGAACTCCGGCAGCCGAAAGGTGGCCAAACCAGCAGAGGACGCGAAGGCCGCTACGTATTTCATTTTCCTTTTTTTTTACCCAGAAGGGCTGGACCGGTGATGTCGGTTTGTGGGACTCTCTCCGCTTTGCCACCGTTTACTCCCCCCTCCCTAAAACAGGGAGTTATCAGATCAATTTCTCTCTCTCGCTCTCTCCCTATGTATATATATATATAGAGAGAGAGAGAGAGACAGGGAGTTCTCTCTCACCGTATTTCTTTGTAGTGCGTGTCTGAGGTGGATGGTGGTGGGGCTTGTAGACGTTGCCTCTTCCTCCTCTTCGTGTTATGTTCTTCCCGATGGAGAAAGAGAGAGAGAGAGAGAGAGGGTTGAGAACGACTTCTATTTGAGGATGGGGGTGTGTGGGCGTGGGTGGAAGGGAGGGAGGAGCGTAAGGGAAGAGTCCCTTCTCCCCCCCTTCGCACCCATCCATACAGCAGTCCCCAACGCCATCTTTATGTGGGGCGCTGCTTCTTAGAAGAGGAGGGGAGGGAGTGTAGGGGCATATGCAGGGACCTCCTTACTTCCCCCCCTCCCCCTCCTCCTCCTCCTCCATTTCTTAACGCACCATCAGGGACGCCTGCGGCCTCCTTTTAGGAAAAAAAAAAAACGACTTTCGTTCATTCTTTTTGGATGTACTTCCAAAAGCACACCGACTATAACATCCGAACGCTCCTCGACTGCGATGTGTATGGCTCCTCGTTTTCCAAGAAAAAAAAACGGGAGATGGAGGGGGGAGGAGGAGGAGGAGGAGGAGGAGAGCGGCTCTCGCCACGTCGACGATACGGGTCTGCTCTCCCACCCGACTCCCCCATCGTGTCGCTCGCTTTGATCCGTCTCTTTCCCCCCCTCCTCCTCCTCAGAATTAGTATACATAGGACCATCACTGTGAAGGGAGAGACACCACACCCACGCCCATTCACCAGAGACAGGCGAAACAGGTAAACGACAACAGCATGTGAACACAGACGGAGGAGATACACAGGGAGTGCACCAGCGTACCGCCGTTCTCTCCTCTTTCTGTCTCCTGATCTCTAAGCCTTTCACTCCGACATCAAACACACACACACACACTTACACACACGCAAGCTCAAACCTTATCCGCGTTAGCGCGACGGGTGATACAACGCGGCAAGACGCGGATCATCGGCCAGACGCTGGGCGAGCTGACTGTACTTGTCACTAGCATGCTCGATGTGCTGCGAGAGACGGTCGTCCAGCACCTTCATCTTCCATGTAGCCTCCTTGCAGTACAAGGCGAACGCTTCGGTGTCCTTATCACCCTCCAGTGCAGACGCATCACAGTTCTTGCGATACAGCTGCTGCCGCCGGTTGAACTCTTCCTTTTCCTTGTCCATGCGGCTTTGCATGATGTGACCCCGTTGTATGAGCCGCTCCTTCAGCTCCTGCAAGGCCTCGTCGCGAACTTGCTTCGCCTGCTCCACCGACAAACGAACAGCAAGATAGTTGCCATCGAAGTCGGCAGGCATCTCCAGCTTTGCGATGTACGGGGCAAGGTAGTCCTTTCTCGATTCCTCACGACGTGCCGCTTCCGCCATCTTCCGTGCACGCTCGGCTTCCGTCTCCTTCGGTCGGTTACGCAGTGTGTCGTACGTGCTGAGCACCGACTGTGCCTTAGTGTGATCCTGACGAATGGACTTGAGAATGTCGATGCATTCGTCCACCTTGGCGCGCTGTTCCATCAAACACGTCGCCTCCACCGCGTTGAGCCACTTGCGCTCGTTATACAGCTCGAGCTCGCTCGGCGGCTCTTCTCCCGGCAACGACACAACCCGCACCGGCGGCTCCACCGCCTTACGAGCGGCCGAAGCAGCGATATACTCCTCCACGGAGGAGGATGGTTTGGCGAACATGTGGTACGGCCGGAGGATACTGCCCGCCTCGTAATGAAAGAAGACCCACATCTCCCCCACCGGAGCGCTGCTGGCTTTGCCTTCCCCCATAGGACGCAAGAACGTTGTCTTGGCCACGTCACTGCCCGCCGGCACGCTCTCGTTGCGTCGAAACTTCTGACTGATGCGTATAGGGTCGATGCGGGGGTAGTCGCGCATGACGGACCGGATGCCAGGTCCATGCACGATTAGGTTGTGGGCATGGGTGTCTCGCATGGTGGAGGGACGGCTGTAACTGTAGCTGCGGTACCACAAGCGGTCGCTTCGACCCTTGTAGAACTCCTTCACCTTGCGGAGGGAGCCGGCGTCATACAGGAGCTCCATGCGGCAGTACAGGCCGTCACTGCGGGCACGGCCATAGAATTTCATGGTGCGCTGCTTCCCTGGTTCATAGTTCATCTCCCGCAACCCCTCAACGGCTGTGTCGCGCATGCGCCCCTTGTCGTACCATTCCACAATTTTACGCAACCCATTCGACGCGTTGCTAGCGAAGGAAGCAGGGGAGGAGGCGCTGACGCTCATCAAGATGGAGGACCCCAGTCTGGGGCTCATGTGCTGTATAGGGAGCGGAAATAGGCTGCTGCGACGGAGCTTGTCGGCTCGGTGGGCGTAGAAAATGTGACGCTCCTCCAACGGTGCGAACTCCACATCCGGCATCGCCACTTCGAGCACTCGAAAGTCGCTCTGCGAGTACGGTGCGTAGTGGCGCACGGTAGCGTTGATGTATCGTACTTCTTTATACCCTGCCGGGTAGCGGTTTTCAAACTGCTGCCGACTCAGCGTCAACTCGTTGGACCAGAGGTTAGGAATGCACGTTCGTCGGCCGCGGCTTGTTTCAGTGGATTCTGCAACTCCCATGGTCGCCCCCGCCGTGGTGAGCGAGAGATCGTTGGCAAATGTCCGTCGTGCGGTCGCCAGGGTCCCTGCCAACGTTTCGTCTTCCTCATCGCTTGGATTCGCAAAAGAGAACACACTTTCCCACTGACTGCCATCAGCTATGTTGGGAGAGAGGGTGCTCACCGGTGCTTCGGGGCGCATGTTCACCAAGTAGTCTTGATGGTTGAAGATGGATTCGACGGATGTGTAAGCGCCATCGATGACAGAGAGAGGAAACTGCTGAGCAGTGGACGGTTCCACAAACACCGCTTCCGCGACGGAGCGTCGACCTCCAGGCAAGAGAAGCACCCACGAGTGAATAGGTTTCACGACATTTGTGGGAGAGCCTGAGGTGTCAGTGGGCTTCACCATGTCGCCCACGCTTACCTCCTCGCTGCCTTGTGCACTAGCTGGCACTGGATCAGGGTCGGTGGTGAGCCGCAGTTCCAGCTTTTGCGGTATCAGAGCCACGTACGGGTTGTTCTGAGGGACATTGTCTTCAACCTCGTCGTCAGAGTTGACTTCATTCGGAAGTTCACCTTCCCAGAGTGAGTTCCTCTGATCAGACAAGCAAACCGCCTTCGAGGCGGTACCTACAACAACGTAGGCATTAAATCCGGCACCAATGAGAACAGACGTCAGGATGAGCGACATCTCGAAGCAGTTTCCCACCTGCCAATCTAGCGCCGTTGCAGGTGATACGATCTGCTGAGGCAGCTGCTCGACTGTATCGTCAAGCTCGTCATCGTACACCACTGCCTTGTGGAGGGGCTCATAACGGACGTAGTCAGCAACAAACTGACAGCAGCCTTTCAGGTCGAAGAGTTCATCGTAAATTAACGACGTTGGGCGAACATAAGAGCAGATCATCTTTTTTTTTTGGCACTCGTTGCTCGGATACAGAAAAAGCGGTTTGCGGTCAGGAAAGAACTTGTGATACAAAGTCTCGAATTGTTTGGCAACATCGAGAACTTTTTCTTCTGTTGTGGTGTTAGTATAAAAGGAAGGAGGAATATTTGGGGAGCGGTGAAAGGCATGAAGCCTTTCAGACCGTGTCGCTGAGGTCAGCGATTCCATCGCAGTGGCTTTTTTATGGGCACACTAAAAAGAATGCCTGCTGACAGAGGCTATAATCTCAGCACTGAAATTAAAAGAAGTTTTGTAAAACAGATGAAGTATGGTCGGGAAAAAGGGAGGAAAGAGCTAGGTAGAGAAAACTTGGGTATCTGAAGGTCACAGGGGAGCGCCACCTACGGAGTTGATAGGGAAGTAGTGAGCTTTTCGTGTGCGTGCTAAATATATCACAGGCGGTATTTTTCCTTACCGGTACTGTACTTCAGCGGGGTCCTCATTTCACATTATTCTGTTTATCGCTACCGAAGCATGAATCTGAAGCCACGGGAGTCAAAAAAAGACCGCAGTGGTGATTTCAATTACACAGCCAGTTTCTAATAAAAGGAAAACAGCTAAGTACTATAACTTGCCTCACGCAGTGAACCCCGACGGCAGCAAAACAACAGCGGATAACTCTACCCAATCCACAGAAACAAAAATGAGTTACTGATACTGTCTACGGCATATCGTTTGGCCTAGCAATGAGCACTGTTTCGTAGTTCTTGCGGCAGTAGAGATCCCAGTAGAACACGCCCCATGCTGCTGAACCAATACAGAGAATGACGCAATACAACGGTGACACGGTGAGTAAGTTGATGTTACCGGGCATCACCAAGCGTCCTGTAAGTGTGTTGGGAGTGAATGGCTCATAGTTCATGAATGCGGCTTCATTACGCGCACCCACTTCCGCACCCTTCGCGCTACTCTTATACTCAAACGAGGAGCGATGATGATTAGCCATGGCCTTCATCTTGAAATTTTTGGCGTATTCTTCTACTTCGAGACGCTGGGCCGCATCACTTGCGCGGACCTCGCGGGAGTCTGCTCGAAGGATGATGCTTGGAGCGATCGCACCACTGCGGCGAGCAAAAAGCTGAAAAAAGCTGCGTTGCATGACGCCCAGCTTCTCGTAGGGAAGATGAAATCGAGAGAAATAAAAAGTTCTCCTTTTTATATAGCAGGCGGAGGTGGGTGTTCAAAAGAAATGGAAGGAATGTCAGCAAGGAAATCAAAGTAGTGGAGAAGGATAATTTCAGCACGAGAGCTGACCTGGACGCTACACTGAAGGCTTTCCTCTTTGACACCGTCAAAACGGCATCGATTGCGTTACAGGAAAAAATATTGAGCACTCTCTCACGATGGATTTCGTGCGGACGCTAATCACTGACGCTTTTTCTTTGTTTACTCTGAGACATTCAGTGGAATGCTGCAGTTATTTGAAGAAGCTAAAGCACTCCAAGACAACTATTCGAGCCATGAAAAAGTATGTACCTCACTTTAGACATATACAGGACATCATTTCCAAAGAAGACAATAACCGTATCTTCTGGTCTCCTCTTCGATCTTTATTTGCTGCCATGTGGCAAGCCCTTTGCTGCCGAGGTGGCGACAGTGTTAAAAACAGAAAGCGCCTGGGTAGCAAAGGCTGCTGGATCGCTTACGGGCTGTGACAGCACAACCGTGTTCGACTCCTTCGCCAGTTCGCCGAACTTGTCGATGTAGCTTTCAGCTACACGCAAAGAAAGGGCTTCATTCCCACGTTTGTTCTTCTCAAGTGCCTCTGAGATAATAGAAATATTCTCCGAGACTGCCGTCGCCTTCACCTTAATTGCAGCTGCAGCACCCTCTGCTTGGCGTTCCACTGTGTACTTTTCCGCATCTGCGACATACTGCTGTGCGACCTTCATGCCGTTTGCACGATTGATGGTTGCAGTCGATTCTCCTTCGCTTTCTAAAATAAGCTTTCGCTTCTTGCGTTCGGCTTCGGCTTGTAGATCCATCGAGCGACGCACGAGTTCACTCACAATAATGTCACGTATTTCGTAGCGTTTGCACTCAATACCCCACTCATTCGCTTCGCGGCGGAGAACTTCAACGATGCTCTGATTTAGGTTAGCGCGCTCCCTGAACAGATTATCGAGTGACATTTGCCCGATTTCACTTCGCATCGTTGTTTGAGCCAAATTAATCAGGTTGAAAACAGGGTTTTCGATATTGTAGCTCGCTTTGTACGAATCCACAACTTTCAAAAAAAGGACACCGTCAATTTCCACCATGACGTTGTCTGATGTAATGGCTGATTGATTCGGGATCTCAATGCCTTGCTCCTTGACGTTGTAGCTATACCGAATCTTGTCTATGATGGGAATCACAATCCACCACCCAGAGTCCAGAGTTCGATGGTAGCGACCAAGTCGCTCCATCACGTATTCGTGGCCTTGTGGGACAATGTTCAGGAATGTGTTCGAAGGTGGCTGTTCGATAAAGGATGCAGGGTTTAATTGGGTCTTCTCAGTTCGCTGCATCATCATTCCTGATTGGGCGTGATCGCCGCCTTGATAATCGTGTGAGGCAGTATTTGTAGGGTGCCACGAGCCTTGCGCACCATACTGCTGGAGCAATAAGAGACCACGGCGCATCTTTTCTGCTACTTTCGGTATGAGAGAACTATCGAGCGAGAGAAGGAGATGAAGAGGTGAGGATGCGGTATGGGACTATCGGCGTCACAGCGCTGAGGCCACGTACAGATATCGACCTGAGTGCATCTCAACATTAGTATTTTCATTGCCAGTAGAAGAGCAGAAGCTTGCTTCTTACATCGGCGCAGGTTCTACGGCTTCCACCAATTCATGTGTGCGCAAGTTGTCACCGCATTCAGAGCGGCGGGCAAGGGTTGGGATTTTTCTTTTTCAGAGGCGCACCGGCTTCAATGTTGAAGCTGGTCGTTGCGTTTCATTTTGTAACCCAGCAACAGCTTTCTGCGAAGACGCACCTAAACACAGCAACCGAAAAGAGCACCTCCATGGGCCGCCGCATTCTGTGCACGCCATGTTGTATGCTACAATGGTCTCCAGGAAAAGAAAAGGTGTGTGTGCGTGGGGGGGGGGGGGCGGCGACGCCAAAGTAGTGAGCCTCGTTTGCTTACCGGTGGAATCTTGTAGATGCGGCTTGCAGTCTGCAAATAAACAAGGAACGATGTGTGCAGAGCATTACCTGAGGGGTGCCATGGCAAGCAACGGGATGGGTGGGGGTGGTGGGGGGCTGCGGCCACCGCTGTGCCAACGAAGCTTCCGAAGGCATTCCAATGCCGCCACAGCAGATCATCCTGCATGCGGCAGCCTAACTGGGTGGCGCGAACGGAAACGCTAGCTTGCGTGTAGCGGCGTCGGCTTCGATGCCATCAATTGCAGTATCATAACGCCTTACCCGTTTCACATCTCTGCTATTTACCTTTCTGACGCACGATAGCTCTCTTCGGCTATGACCGCCCTCTCTCGTCTCCCCCTTTAAGAATTCAACAGCGACTGCTTGGCCGTAAACGGGAGAACAATAGGAGACTTCCTCAGAAAGAAAAGTCCGTCATGCAACCACTGTAGATCTGCGATGAAGAGCCAGTATTTCATCATTAACAGACGATCTCCTGCGTGCACATTCTTCTGCGAGGGTTTGTGCATTGGACAACATGCTCTTATTGAATTTCTTATTTCCGGCTTTTCCTTTCTTTGCTTTAATATTTGGTGCTTGCCAGCGACGTTTCTTCTCAATTATTTTTCTTCGCTGAGATCCAAGAAAGTGCTGGCGCCACCGGAAGAAAAAGAGAAAAAACAAGTCATGTTTCGGTGCTTTCTTCTAGCGTCACCGCGTGTGATCACGAAGTCGGGGGCTTTGTTCGCACACCCGAACAAAGTAGTGAGCTCCCCTCTGGCGTCGAGGTCGACAACAAACATAGTCGACAATGATATAGAAGTCAGCTGTGCGAAACCTACATCGCCACCGGATTTTTCTGAAAGCAGCACCACCCATATAGCCAGTGCGCACATCCTTCCACAGAGTGTACTGAAGGAGGTACTTCAATCTGTGTCCGCTGGACAACAGACGTTTCTTTTCGGAACCAGCAAGGATGCTGCTGATCCGAATGCTGGTGTCCTCCGTGCGACGGGTAGTTTTTTTGAATCTATCAACACTGCTTACGAAGGCCGCATGCTTCAAGAGCAGCAGGTTGAAGTGGAGAACTACGTGGTGAAGCGTCGTCTTCATTACACCCAACGACTCAACGAAGAGACGGAGGAGTTTCGGCGCGAGCAGAAAGAGATACACGATGAGATACAACGTTTGGAGACTGAAAAGTATAAGAACGAGCTCAACAAGGATGTGGCCCAGTTCACAAAGTCAAGGGAGGCGGAGTACGAGGCACTCCTGCATACTGATGTTGAGAAGTACCATAAGGCACTCCTTGCGTATCATGCCGGACAAAAACAATCTGAGAAGCCAGCAAATGAGGTTGAAGAAGCGACAAAGCAGCTTAGGATGAATGTGATGGAAACAATAGAAGATATGGAGGTGGACGAAACATTACGCAATTTCGGTAGCACTGCTGGATTCGGAAACGATATTACTGATCAGGACATTCGCAACTATGTATTGCAGCGCACCTGCTTCTATGAGCAAAGTGTTCAAGATGAAATTCGATGTTTCACCAAAAGGCGCAAGAGCTTCTACGAGGATTTACTGGAGGCCCGAGCAGTACGTCACGCAGCTAAAATAAGAACCGACACGGAGCGGTTTCGCCGGCAGCGGCAAATTTACTACGATGAGCGCCTTACCAACGACGGCTCTTGGATGGCCAAGTGCTTTCAGGAGCACTACAACCGCTGCTTTCTACAAGCGTATGCTCGGAGAGCGTGGATTGACCATCGCCGCTATGTGGCGACACAAGAAGGCATCAACGTCACCGGCGACAATGGGGAAAAAGTTCCCGCGATTGCTGATCCTTCAGATATTAGTGTTGCAACACTCAACGCAGAAATACCTCTCCTTGAAGTGCTGAAAACATACGAAAATGAAAATATGGCGGAGGTGACGAGGGATGTTTTTCTCAAAGCGGCACGCCGCGTGGCTATTGATTTCAGTTCATACCAGGGGAACGACCAATCTTCAGCATAGTTATATTTCATTGGAATGGCACACGCTCTTCCAAAATTATGCGCTTTCCCACCCCTTTTCTACATGACATAAAAGATTTTTACCGCATAACTGACGTAGGGACTCGAAGTGCCGCAATAGGTGCACCGTTTTTTCGAGCGCTTACTTTAAGTATTCCCATAGACATTGTATCTTGAGTATATATATATTTCCATTCCCTCATCTCGTTATTTGAACTGCCTGAACTGAGCACCTTGAATCGGTGATTTTTAGGGTGGGCTGGAATGCTCGTGAAGCATGGTCACCCAACGACCTACGCATTAAACTCATCTATATATGAAGAAATGCTTCGCTTCTAGTGCCCACGTGAATCGTCTTCGTTTTCTTTATCCGGAAATCGACGCTATATTTATCATCTCAGTTCTTGAGTGACGGGGTGCCATAATTCTTCTTTTGCATTCTTCCTCTCTTTCACTGCATTCTACCACTTCTGGTGCTCTAAAGAATTAGATCCTGCAGGGAAGGCGGAATCTGCATCAGCGACCTTGCTCCGGCTGTGCGAGACTAGATAATCCGAGTTTGGTTTCTTTTCCTTTTCTTTCCGTCATCTAGGTGAATGCTGCGACGTGGATCTTTCCTTCTTTCTCTGCGACCCTCTGAGGCGTATCGGCGACTTGTTTTGCAAGGAAAGATCTCAAATGATGAAAACCAAGTAAGTGCCTTGCCGGTGTTCGACCGACTCTACGATGACTTGGTGAAGTACACCAAAGAAAGCAAGCGAATTTCTGCCCCGAAAAGGCAGGTTGAGCTTCGCCCACCCAATCGCTTAGGTATTATTCCATCATTTTTTCTCCGACGTGAGCAGGAAAAGAAGGTGGTGGAGGCGTTGCGCGGTGACGGAAGTTCCACGTACCACCCACTTTCTCAGGTAAAAGGCCTTTACGTATGGGGTGGGGTGGGCTGCGGTAAAACGATGCTGATGGATGTGTTGTTTGATAATGCACCGAGTGAAATTCGAAAGCGACGCCTACACTTTCATCAATTCATGCTGGATGTGCAGAAGACTGCCAACACGATCCGCTTCAAATCGAAAGAGGAAATGAAGGACCCTGCGAATCGTGTCAACATGATAAGTTACAACACCAGGGACGACCGACGTCGAACGCCAGATGCGGAGATTGATCTATTCGATGAGGTTGCGCAACGAATGATAAGCGACGTCGAGTTACTTTGTTTTGATGAGGTCGCCGTTTCAGATGTGGCGCACGCTATGGTTTTAAAGCGCCTCTTTCATTCATTTTACAAGATTGGTCTCGTGGTAATTTTCACCTCTAATCGACCACCCGACGACTTGTACAAGGACGGTCTCAACCGCGGTGGCTTTATTCCTTTTATCGACTTGGTCAAAAAACAGTGCATCATCTATCACGTAAAGAGCGAGGTAGATCATCGCCTGCTGGGTCACCAGGCGGACACGTATTTGTGCCCGATGAACGAGGAAAACAGTGCAAAGTTTCACCAGCTCTTCCTAGAAATGTGCAAAGCGATGCCAGCGGCAGAGCGGAGACTGCAGGTTTTTGGGCGCGATGTCGTTGTGCCGCGAGCGTGCGGCGGCGTCTGCAACTTTCATTTCTTCGAGCTGTGTGGGAGCGAAATGTCCACCGCAGATTACGAGGTAATTGCGAAAACGTTTCACACCATTTTCATCAATGGGGTCCCACAATTCCCCTACGATAGCAACGACATCAAGAACCGCTTTTTACTACTTATCGACACACTTTACGAGTATAAATGCAAAGTAATCATCTATGCCGCCGCTGCGCCATTGCAGCTTCAGGTGCCGAAAGATACCACCGCTGGGAATCTCGAAGGTAGCTACCAGCGTCTGGATCAGCTTTCAGAATTCGAGCGTGAAAGTGGTCAGAGACTCATGAATGCCGATGATAGTGCGTTTCAAATGGATCGGTGTGTATCGCGCTTGTTTGAAATGCAGACAAAGGAGTATCTCGAGGCACCGCACAAGCAGTGTGAAGTGGATTTGTCGACGCGATGATGAAGTCACGCTCCCTTTCTTTGTTCATTTTGTCGATTATTATGTTGATAGAGCGAACGTAGCGCAGAGCACCGCTATTCATCTTCCTCCCTTTCCACCCATCATGGGTGAATTGAGCACTTGGAGGTCCAGTCAATGGACTGAGTTCACGGGTAACGCAACGTGTAAGGGCAGTCAACGGAAAGGAAAACTTCAGCTCACAACTGCGATGCACTTCGAGTGGCTGCAATGGTAGAGGGAGAGCAGCGCCAACTGGATGGCACCTCATTTTTCGTTATACTGTTGAGCAGGAGTAAGGCATGGACGCCAGTGGTTTTTCCTCTACCGAGAAAGCTAAACTGATCGCCCCCCGCGCTCCCCTCTGTTTCTGAGTCGCTCGTCACATTTTTTTTCTCATCACCTAAATGAGTGTACCGAATGGTTTCACAATAGGAAAGAGCATTCCTGCCATCTCTCTCCCCTTCGGAAGGCTTTCTGACAAGCACGCATCAAGGAACGTCGCTGCACATTGCTCGCACGTATCTGCTCGGGAGGGCTTTCCTCCCTCACTTCCCTATTGCTGAATCTGAAGGAGCCATGTGATTCAAATGTTCATGGACGCCCCATCCTCATCATCAGCAAAAAAAATACAGATGCGCTCTTCTTCTGCCTTTTTCTCATGCCATTCTTTAAAAGTTCTGAAAAAAAAAAGAAAAGAAAAAAGGTCTGGCACACCTCCCTCATCTTCTTCTCTGCCTTCGCGACATCGGCATTACAAAAACAAACGCATCAAAAGGACCGAAACATCCGTCACAACAGCAGCGTACGTTCTGTTGACTCCATTGAAACTTATTTTCTCTCTTCCTCCATCGTGCGCACGTAGGTGTGTGTGTGTGTAGGCGTGCATTCCAACTCCACCAAATCTTCACTTTTTGCATTGAGGTGTTTTTACACCCTCATCACACCGACTGGTGCGCCCACCCCTTCTTCTTCGAAGAGAAGTATGGCAGGCGCAGCACGTCTTTCTTTCCTAGTAGGCCTCCTGACCCTTGCTCTCTGCTGTTGCCTTGGTTCCAGCAGCGCTGTAGGCGGAGGTGCGAACGATGACCTGCCTGCTGGCGTTATGCGAGGACCACTCCTGCATGAGCACAGCTTCCAGGAGCCTCTTGTGAACGACTGGTGGGAGGAGGGCGTTCCTCACTTCATGATTGGTGGCTCTGCTGTCGCGAACGAGCGTTTTCTTCGACTTACGACGAACGATCTGGATGACCACGGGTTTGCCTTCAACACAGCCCCGCTGGACCACGAGAATTGGGAGGTTCGCATGCGCTTCTCCATCCGGCCTCCGCCGCCGGCGGCGGACATGGGTGTCAACACCAGCCATTACCAAGGTGGTGACGGCATGGCGCTGTGGTATCTCGATCAACCGATCGGCGATGATCATCAGCACGTCGTCAAGTACTCGAAGTCTATCTCGCCGGAACTTCGCGACGAGCTGCTGGATGCCGATAATCCCTGGCGCGTAGCAGACTTTCTCCTGAACGATGCCGCTGACGAAGTCGACCTTGACGATGTCTACGACGGGGAGGAGGGTGGTGGTGGTGTGGATGAGGACGACTTGACGGAGGAGGAGAAGGAGAACCGGCAGCGCGGCAGGGAGCGCCGTGCCGCCAAGCGAAAGAAGCGTGAGGAACTCTTCAAGAAACTCTTCAAACGCGGCACCTCGGTAGACGAATCCACCGCCGAGCCACGCATCATGGGGGTTAAGTTTTCAGACTTCAACAAAGGCTTCGGCATCATCCTGGACTCTGTCGGCGACGAAGCCGATCATCTGCTGAAACATCAGCAGCAGCAGCAGCAGCAGGGGGAGGAGCGGCAAGGTGGTGCGGTACAGGATCACCATCACCACACCACGAGCATCTTCCTACTGTTGAAGCTGCCAAACCACACTGCTGCATCAGGGGCGACGATCGTGAACAACTTCGACGTCACACGAGAGAACTTTCGCCGTTCGCCCGACGTGCTGCGTTGCTCGTTTGATTTCCGTCAACAGGGGACCAAGCCCTACGATCCGGCGGCAGATCGGGTGGATGCGGTCACCAAAGCCGCCACGGCGGCGGAGGAGCCGCTGGAGCTGGTGGTGCGCTACTACAAGAGAAAGCTTACTATCATCGTGCGTCGCGAGGACGTGGCGCGGCGGGAGGTGTCCTTGATGGGAAACCGGGACGGTGGTGCTGCTGGTGCTCCCGATGTACATGTGGTGCGCACGTACACGGAGACGCTGTGCGGCGAGCTCTACCCTCTGGACTTGCCGCTGCGGTATCACTTCGGCCTCTCCGCGAGTACGGGCCACCGCACCCACAAAGACCGACAGCGTCACCCCCTGCGCAGCGTGTTTCACGCCGTGGATAAAAATAAGTACACCCACGTAGACGTCCACGATGTGCTGAAGTTCGAGTTGCGCGAGTTGGGGTTAGATGCCAAGGCGATGGGGTACTCCAAGACGATCCCGCTGGAGCACTTCGATTTTGAGGCGGACAAACGGGAGCGTCTCCACTTTTCGCGACAAATTCCGGTGAAGCCGGATGAGGACTCTGCCTGAGAGAGAGAGGGGGGGGGGGCGCATGCGGGCGAGGCTCGAACTCTGGCGCGAGAAAGGGCCCATGAGGAGGTGGGAATGATGAGGTGGATGCGTGCTCGCTTTCGCTCCTCTCACGAAAGCATCGGCATCCATCTGATGTGGCGCCCCACAACATCCCTGACTCTCTCTCTCTCTCCCCGTGTATATCGGTATAGGTGAATACTTGCGTGTATTCGTTTACTTTATTTATTTACTTTGGACGTACGCCTCTCCTTTCTTTCTTTTGACGTTCCTCACCTCTTTTCTTCCTCTTGTCTGGGTCTGAATTTCGTGTGGCAGGTGTCGTCGTCGTCGTTTGTGCCGGTGTGTGCGCGTGCTTTGGTGTCGAAAGGAGGAAGAGGGGATCAGGATGGAGGAGGAGATGGAAACATCGCTAAAAAGCTCACCCCCACCCCTACATGCCCTCCTTTCTTTGCTTCTTCCTCCTCCTCCCTCTGCCACGCCCTCTTCTTTTCTGTCTCTCACGTCTTCCTCGCCTCTCTCTCTCACCGTATGTTCATGGACAAACTGGCCCAAACCACCGCATCATGCACTCGTGCAGACTCCCTTCCGCCTCCGTCCTCTTCCCCTCTTCCCCTCTTCCTCACTTTCTCTTTCCCTCACAAAGCCTTGCCCGGTGTCCTTTCCTCTTCCTCTACATCCTTCCTGATCCGGAGGAGAGAGAGGGGGGGGGGCAAAAGGGGAAAGGGGCGGCGCGAGGAGTGTTGAGCGAACCGTGTCGTGGTGAGGGGAGCGGGGGTGAAAGTCGATGGCGGCATCTCTCATTTTTTTCTTTGAGGGGGAGGGGGATGGTGGTCAACCCCCCCCCCCTCCCCAATCGAAGGTGTGTGGGAAAGGGTAAGGAGAAGGTGATGGTGGTTGCCCGGCAAATAAGAATAAGAATATCTTTCCTGTCTTTCCTATTTTTATGTCCTCTTCTAATCTCTTTGCGTCTTCTCGGCCCTCTATGTTCTTTTCTTCGATGTCTTCGCAAACATTATCGCGGCGGTTTGGGTGCCCTTTGCCATCCACACGTATACACCCATATATATGTATGTATGTATGTATGTATACATCTTTCTACAGAAGCACGCACACATCGTGTGAGTACCGTCGCCACTTTTCTTTTTTCCCCTTCCCCTTCCACGCATTCTCTCTCTCTCTCTCTCCCTCTCCGTTTGAAGGAAGATGTCCGACGGCGACAACGAGGCGGCGGTGGAGTTGCCGCAGATGTGGCAGTTCATTCATCCTATGCACAACCGTACCGATAGCGGGGCAGACGTGATAGACGAAGAGGAGGAAGAGGAGGAGGAGGCGAACACCACTCGTGTGGATCATCATCATCGGCCCGCCGATTATGTCAAGTTGAGTCGGTCCGCCCCGCGTCTCGGAAGGCTGATCCGTTTCCTCAACGACATCGAAGAGGAAGAGGAACTTCAGAGCATGTTGCTCGAGAAGGACCCCGTCACGCAACAAACCCTGCTGCAGTGGGCCACCCTACAGGGGCATTACACGTTGGTCGAGTACCTCATCAAGCGCCTGCACCGCGCGGCCTTCGCTTTCAACCCCGATTCGCCCGAGATGGCGGTGTTCGACCGTTGGGTGGAGATGCGGCCCGAGTTGCCGACGGCGGCCGAGGTGGCGGAGCGGCAGAAGAAACGTGAAAATGAAAAGGCGAAGCGCCTGGCGGAGCGCGTGTTGGCCAACGACGGCATGGACGAGGACGAGGAGGACGATGATGATGCAGAGGAAGAGGAGGAGGAGACGGAGCCGATGCCGGAGGAACTGGTGTATGACTCGCTTGAGGATTACCACGGTGAGTGGGGCGACGGCGGGGTCGGCGTGGTGAAGCGCATCGGGGAGCTCGGTGTGTACGTGGGGCCGCGATTGCCGGACGGTACGAAACAGGGCCTAGGCCAGACGCTCTTCCCCTGCGGGGACTGCTATACAGGGGAGTACAAGGAGAACCAGCGTGACGGCAGCGGTGTGTACTGGTGGTCGAAGTCTATGGCGTTGTACTGCGGCGAGTGGCTTCAGAACCAGCGGCACGGGTACGGCCGCATGGTGTACCCGGACGGCTCCCGCTACCTTGGGTGGTGGGTGCATGGCAAGCGGTCTGGCAAAGGCCACTACGTCTACGCCGATGGCAGCTCCTACGATGGGGACTGGGTGAAGGATGAGAAGCACGGCAACGGCGCGTACCACCACCTCGACGGCTCCGTCTTTGTGGGCAGCTTCCACCATAACCAGTTCGTCCTGGGCGAGTGGCGCCTCGCATCGGGCACGGTGCGGTACGTAGGTAATTTCGAGAAGGATGCGCCGGTGGGGGCGGGTGTGTTCGTGCACCGCTGCGGTCTGAAGGCAGGCACCTATCAGCAGGAGGGCACCTACACGGCCGGTGGGGCGGCGTGGGTACCGAGCACGCTGAAGGGAGCAACGCGGGTAGCGCCACGCATCGAGATGGCGATCCCGTCGTCGCACCCGTCGGGCGGGGCAGTGCGGGTGCCGTTGGAGTTTGCCCCGAACTGCACCGCATGCAGCATGGCCGACCTCGTCAAGGTGGCGAACTTTGGGCCTCTGCGGCGGTGGGTGGCCTCGCTGCCCCCGCCGGGGCAAGACGCCGAGGCGGGTGGCGTCACCCTCAGAGGGATGGAGGTGCACTCCATCCGCTATGCGGCGGATGTTGCGGAGGTGATCGCGGAGGTCACCATCTTGCCCACTCTTGTCGACGTAGCAGGCAAACGGGTGCACCTGCGTTCCGAGACGGTGACGCTGCGCCCGGCCATCACACGGCTGTTTATTATGCTGGAAGCCTCTCCTGCAGAACCGATGGTCGTGCTGGAGAAATCCATGCAGAGCACCAGCACAGACGAGCATCACCAGCAGGTTCGTTTGCCCTCGGTGCGTATCGGCGAGGATGCCACCGTGAACGGCGCCGTCGTGGACGCCGTCGGGCCTGCTCTCCGTCTCCAGCTTACCTCCACCAACTACATGGGCATCCTGCTGCCACCGCAGCGGTGTGACCCCATGCACGGCAACGCCGAGGAGTCGGTGTGGATGTACGCGCAGATGGTGCATCCTGAGGCGATCGCGCAGCTAGACGGCAAGCTGCAGGGGCTCTCCGCAGATACGCCGGCAGCAGTGCCGGTCCAGTATGTGGCAGTGCCGCTCTCGCAAGTGGCGGATATGTCGACGGATGCCATGACGGTGACGGCAGCCACGACCGTGCAGCAGCGCCGTGCGGCCCAGACGCTTCCGATGGCCACCGTCGCTCCCCAGCGCCCGCCAACACCACCGCCGCCCGCGCTGGAGCCCCGACCGGAGTTGCAGCCCTTATACAATGCAAAGGCCCGGCGTGAGGAGGCCGAGGCCGAGGCCGAGTTGTAGAAATCTCCGTCTTCCTCCTCCGCCTTCTCCCTCCCTCCCTCCCCTCCCCTTGCTGCTCCGACGTACCTCACATAGCTAAATGTGGCCTTCCAGTGATGTGGGGCGGGGGGGGGGATCGAGAAGAGAAGGGGAAAGGGGGGAGGGGAGGAGGAAGAAACCACGCCGGAAGGAGAGGAGGCGAGGAAGGTTCACCTACGCCCTTCCTGCAACTTCCGTCCCTCTCCCCTCTCTAAAACTTCTGGTGTGAACGTGTTGGTCTAGGAAGGCGTAGAACATAGATGTAAGCTATTCGTCTGAGCCACAGACCTACGTGTATATCTATATATATCTATATGCGATATGCCGGCCATAACGGCAATGATGTATAGGGGGGTTGGGCTCTCTTCTGTCTGGCACGCCCTCCTCTTCCTTTTTCCCCATTTTGTGTGTTCAACCCCTCCCCCCTCCCCCCTTTCCCCTTCCCCCCCCCTCCCGTGTAGTAGAGAGAGAAAGAGAGAGAGAAAGAGAGAGGTTGAAGCGGAGGCCCGCCTTATGCACATGGGAAATGGGGGTGGGAGGAGGAGGGGACGGCGACGTGCCTAACACGGCAACGATGAAGAGACCGAGCCTCGACGGAGAAAACCCCCCACGACCACGAAAAAAAAGAAAAACAAAAAGGATTGGGGAACATCGGATGCGTTCGTCGAGCACCGCCCCGAAGACGCTGGCGCTCTTCTAGGAGAGGGGGAAGGGGCGGGAGAAAGTTATGGAGGTTGGATTCCTCATATACCGCACACATGTATGTATATGTGCATGTGTGCGTGATGCTTCAAGTCTCCATGATGTGTCTGTTGGGGTGGGGGTGCGGGAGGACAGGTGGGTGGATGGGGGACATCTTCGTCCCGCCCTTCTCTTCCCCCCCCCCTCCCTTCTTCACCTCGCCTTGTCGACAGCACTCTTAATCCTTTCTTGTTATGAGACATCTACTTGTGGATTATGACGAGGACCGATGGGAGAGGTAGCTCCGCAACTGCTCTTGCCGTTGTGTGTGTGTGCCGCAGCTTCCACCATCTATCGTACTACGGCTGATCTTCTCTTTTGTCTTCTCTCTCTCTCTCCTGAAATAATCCCTCATGTTTCATGCCTCACCAGCGACCCCCCTCTCCCTTCCCCAACCATCACTAACCCCCCCTCACCCCCCCCGTATAGACATCTATCGCGGCTGCCGCTGTTGCCGCACTCATAGAAGAAGGGACCCACACTCCACCTTCTCACTTCTCCTCTCCTCCCCCCCATCCCCCTCCCTCCACAGATATTAAAGCCCCTGCTTTTGGGTGACCCTGTGGCACAGGCGGTCTGCTCTTTTCGGAGCAACAGGAACCTCTTCACCACCTCACCTATCTCTATCTTTTCTCTTATTTCTTCCCCCCCTCTCCCCCTCCCCCCCGCCTCTCTCTCTCTCTCTCAACCACCCTCCAGATAATGTTCTTCTCCACCTACGTGCTCACCAAGAAGGGCCCTTTGGCGAAGGTGTGGCTCGCTGCCCATTGGGATCGGCGTCTCACGCGCCATGAAGTGAAGGTGGTCGATCTGCGGCAGACAATCCTCCACATCGTCCGCCCCGTCGTCCCCATCGCCCTGCGCACCTCCGGCGAGCTCCTCGTGGGCGTCGTGCGTATTTATGCGCTCAAAGTGCGGCACTTGCTGAAGGAGGCGACGGAAGCCACGCTCTTCCTGCGGGTGACGACGATGGCGACGAAGGGGGCCAAGGCCAGCCTCGCCGGCCAGCATCGCACCACCTCCATCGATGGCGTATTGGTGGCACCGAAAGGGGACGTAGAGGCGGTCACCTTTGACTGGGGGACTGAGGCGGGCGGCCTCCAGGGCACCGCGACCGACGCGGCAGAGGCCCTCGGTGAGGGTCGCTTCGATGCCATCGCCGATCTGCTGGGCCATGGACGTCGCATCGAGGGCCCAGAGGTTGGAAAAGAGGAGGCCTTGTTGGCATCTGCCTGGTATACGGTGCAGCCCGCATCGCAGGCGGTGGAGGAGCCGCATCATCCCCAAGATTCTCAGCACGACTACGATGAGATCGCCAAGATGCGTGCAGACTTGATGGCGTTTGGGGAGCGTGCCAGCGGTAGTGCCAGCACCAGCAAGAGCAAGTCCAGTCTCTCCAGCATGGAGAAGGGCCGTGGTAGTGCCGCGGTCGGTGATATCGGCATGCTCTTCCCTGCCGTTGGCGACGGGCTCGACATCGGCCTCCCCCTCCCGGATGGACTGCCAGCCGACTTTTCCAGGCTTGCCGAAGGGGGCAACGGGCTCGCGGAGGTCATGCCAGCGGATCCATTTCTTTTGCCGGACGAGATGATGATGACGGCAGCGGAGGAAGAGGCGGCGGCGGCGGCTCAGCGAACCCGCCCCTCTCGTAAGACGCGCCACGTGAATGTACTGGACCTCGCCTCAACGACTCTGTCGCGCGAGGCCTTTGAGAAGTGCATGGCGGACCGCAGCGACACTCTCCATGGAGAGCCTCGCCGCGGACCGTACGATGCACAGGAGGAACGCGATCGTTTCGTAGTGAACGGTGCCACCGCCGCCGCTGCCGCTGCTGCCACCCATCCTGCTCATCTTGCCCTCGATGCAGCGCCGCTGTTCGGGGTGTTCAGTCCCCCCCTGCGCTCCGCGTACGCGATGGCGCTGGGGAAGAGCGTGGAGGAGGTGTTCACAGAAGCAGCCCGGGTGGCGCAGGAGGCGGAGGCCGCCGCAGCGGCCCAGCGTAGTGTGGTTCGTTCTGGCAGTGCCGCCTTCTATGGCCATGATGGGGAGGCACCGACAACGGCGGCCGGCGCGGGTCTGGAGGACGACAGCAACGCGTTAGGCGAGGTGCACGGGCAAGTCATGGAAGGGCGCAAGCGATCCCGTCCTGATGAGGCGGAGGAGGCCGAAGAGGCGGCCGCAGGAACGGGGCTGTCGGCGAGCGTACAACGCACGCTGGAGCGCATACGGTCGGAGCTGGCGTCTCGCGCCACCGCTAGTGGACGCAAGAAGGCGAAGACAGAGACTGCGGCTCTCGTTGGCACCCGTTGTACACTCAGCGATGTGTGCCGAGGCCTTCGCCGCCGCGATGCTGCTCGAACCTTCGTGGACGTATTGGCCCTCGCCTCCCACCAGTACATCCACGCCCATGAGATAGCATCGGGTACGGCGGAGAACACAGAGGTGCAGCTGACATTGAATGCGGCAGCGGTTCAACTCTTGTCCGCGGCGTGAGAGAAAATACAACAGGGTGTGTGTGCGATTGTGTGAGTGAGGGACAGTGTGGAAGAGTGTGGGACGCTCACGCCTCTACTTATGTGTGTGTGTGTGTGTGCATATCTATCGATCCATATCTGCGCTACCACTGTCCCGCCGTCATGATCATCTCACTTCAACACACCCACAGAGAAAGAGAGAGAGAGAGAGAAAGAACGGAGCGTGTCTCTGAGTCTCTTGTTCTGTCCTCTCCCTTTTCGCATGACGACCTGTGCGGTGGACTTTGCATAAAGGGGAGGAAGACGAAGTGGTCGGTGACAACGACGCGGGGAATAGTGCGGTTGGATGGAGCAGTCGAGGTAGGAGAGAGAGATAGAGAGAGAGAGACAGAGGGGCCAAGGCTTGTCGTGCCCATGTTGGATAGGGCGTGTGCATCACCACCACCACCGCCACCGTTTGCCCCCTCTCCCCCGACTTCTTTTTAATTTTTTTGTTTTAGTATCGCCGCTATTTTGGTGAAGGAAGGAGGAAAGCCGAAGAAAGAGAGAAGAGGGAGGTGCGGTGCTTCCGCGTTGTTATCCCTCTCCCCACTCTCGCCTCCCTCCTTATATTTATTTATTTATTTGTGTTTCCACTTTACCTTCATAGAAACTCTTGTCAGCCGCCGCCTCCTCCCGGCGTCTCTGAGGACAACAACAGTCAACACGAATCCCATCTTCCCATGCCTCCTCCCGCCCACCGCTGGAGACTTCCGCCTCTTCCTGTCCTCCTCCCCCTCACCCCTCCTCTTCTCGAGAGACATAGATGTCCTGCCTGCGTGTGCGTCTCTCTTTTCGCTTCCGTTCCCTCCATCTTTCGCTTCCCCCCCTCTCTCTCTCTCTCCCCTCTTTCTTCCGGAAGGTTTCTCTCCACCACCACCACCTCCTCCTCCCTTCTCCGCTCCGTCCATGTCCAAGTACGCCAGTCCTGACTACTGGGAGGATCGGTACCGGAGTAACGACACGACCTTCGATTGGTTCGTTACCTTCGACAATCTGCAGCCGATCCTTCAGCCGCTCCTGCAGCCTGCCGAGCAGGTACGAGTGCTGGTCGTTGGATGCGGCAACAGTCGTCTCTCTGCCAACCTGTACGAGCACCTGAACATCAAGAAAATCACCAATGTCGATGTGTCACCCACCGTGATCGCGCAGATGCAGCGGCGGTACTCCGAGATGAATGAAATGCAGTGGATGTGTATCGACCTGCTCACCACCCCCATTGAGAAACTGATGCTCGAGCTGTGCCCCAACGACTTTCTCTTCGACTTTATCATCGACAAAGGGCTCGTCGATAGCATCCTTGGTGGGGCAAACTCTTTTCATAACTTGTACACCTTCAACAAAAATATGTCGCGGCTGTTAAAGCGGGGTGGCCGCTTCGTCGCCGTCTCCTACGGATCGCCCGAGACGCGACTGGATCACTTCCGTCGAAGAAAGCTGCACTTCGATGTGGAGCACAAACTTCTGGAGAAACCGATGCTGAGTTCTTCCGCGGCGAGCCCTACAGGGCATTACCACGTGTATATCATGATGAAAGTGGGCGTGAAGCCCGGAGCCGGGGCTGCCGATGGCGGTGCGGAGTCGGAGGAAGACGACGACTTCTACGATCGCTTCATGACTCAGAATTCGGCAACGCGTTGAGCACACCGCACCGCGCCTCCCTCTCCCCCCTCGCCCTTACCCACCACGGACGCGTTTCGTTTATGCGTGTGTGTAGAAGCATCTCTCACTCATTCTCTCTCTCTCTATATATATATGTGCAGACTGTGGATCCATGTGCTGTGCAGATGCAGCGGGACTGGACAAATATGTAATGAATGTAAGCACACATATATCTACGAATCTGAAGGTGCTTGAAGCCTCCTCCCGCCCCTGATAGAGGGAGATGCTCGCTTGTTCTTTTTTTTTCGTTTCCCTTCTCCTATCCTCCCTCCACTTTGCACACGCATACCCAACAAACACACAAACACGAACCGGTACACGCTGCAAAGGGCAGTAGAACACAGCACGTACACCATCTCCGCCATTTTTTCTTCATGGATCGAAGAGAGAGAAAGAGTGAGTGAGAGGGGGGGGGGAAGGTAGGGGTAGAGGGGCAATAGAGGGACCTCATCTTTGGGATATAGATTACCTTTGGTAGTGCTTAGTTGTTCACCCCTCCTCTCTCCTTCCTCTTCTCTCCTTCCGCCCCCCACCCCCCATATTTTTTTTCATGGCACGCGCATCCGCGACGCCATATGACGATGCTGCTTCTCTCCTCTCCTCGTTGTTACGCTTCTTGAGCAGGGCCACTCTCTCTCCCCTCCCTTTCTCTCCTCCCTTTCTCTCTGCCGCTATCACTTTTCCGGTTCACTCTCTCACCCCCCCCCTACACACGCTCGCACCTCCCCCCCCTTTCTCTCCTTCTCTCGCTGTGCACACACACACACACACACACATATACACATGCGTGCATGTTTCACGTGCGGCACCCCTGATGAGCGTCTCGTAGTTTCTTGTCAAGGAAGTGGCACCGTGCATCCCTCTCGTCCTCCTCCTGCCCCTCCCTTTCTCTCTCTCTTTCGTCTGTTGTTTCGCTTTACGCCTTTTGGGCTCCATTTCTCTTGTCCTCCACCTCCCCTTTCTTTTTTTAAATTTATTTGCGCGGACTCTTTGAGGTTTTCACCTCCCCTCCTCCTCCCCTTCTCAGCTTTATCAGAATACTTCGCCTCTCCTCCTCTTCCCTCCTGACTTCCTCCCCTCCATCCGGCGCGCGTGTGTTTCCGTGGGTCCCTGGCCGCTCATCCCGCTTTATTTTTCGTTTTATCGGAGAGGCGGGTGCAGGGCGTGTGCAGGGGGAGAAGGCGCAACAAAGGGGGAACAAAAAGAAAAAGAAGGCCAGGGAAAGAGAGACGAGAAGGGAACGGTGATAGGCCCTTATCCAACTCTGCGACGAGCCGTTGAAGCTGACTCACCGGCTTCTTACGCGGGTCGTGCGGGGTGTGTGTGTGTGTGTGTCTGCGTGTGCCCTCGCCCCTCTTCCCTCCCTCTCTCTCTCTCCCACGTCTTTTTTTTTGCTTCTTCCTTCTTTGCCGCTCGGAAGCGAAACACTTGCAGCGACCACAGCAGCGAAAGAAAGAACGGAGAGAGCGAGAACAGTCCTCCCACCCCGACTTTTCTCACCCCCTTAAGAAAGCAGAACAGATCAGAGGGTGCCAGCGAGTCGTCCCGCTGGTCGCGGTCTGTTGTAACCCCCCTCCCCCCAAAAAAAGAATCTTCCCTCTTCTCTCTCTTTCTTTCTTGTCTTCTCTTGCTTCGAGGAAGGGTGTTGTTGCTGTGGCAAAGGCTCGTGGGTTGCGTGGCTCGCGTGTGTCTTCTGTGAGGGAAGTAGAAGCTAAGCGGGACGGAGGTGTGTGTGTGTGTGTTTTCATCGGCTTTTTTGCCAAATTTTAGTTTTCTCTTCGTTTTCGATGCACGAGAGAACCCGGCAAGACATTTTTTCCTTTGTTTTGCTTCGGGTTGCTCTCAGTGTGAGCTGCCGTTCCTCTCCTCTCCTCTCCTCTCTCTCTCTCTCTCTCCGCACAACCACACACTCGCACACATATCCCCAGCATACATTACAGGCTCCCAGTGTCTTTCCCTTTTTTCTGATTCACTTTTTTATATATATCTAGCACATCGCACATCGCATACACAGACGAACCTACGCAGAGTTACGCGTAAGGTGGAACAAGGAACTACACCCTTGCACGCGCAGCCACAGATATACAAACGTACGCACGCACAAACGTTTTTTTTTGGGAAAAAGTGAGCTACCCCGAGGGCGGGAGAATATCATAGAAGAGAGATATATTCTTCTCTTCGATTTTTGTACGTGTGTTCTTCCCCCCTTTTACCACTGCACGCTCCCTCTCTTTATCCCCACCCCCACACCCCACCCACCCCAACGCACTTTCGCTTCTTCATCGGAGGGCACTTATCAAAACAGACAAGAAAGACGCGAACGGGGGGACAGGGACTTCCGAAACATTACGTTGTTTCACTAGAGAGACGTGAGGACCCCCCCCCCTCCCAAACACACTAACAACCCCTTTGTAAAAATCTTTTTTGTTGTTTCGCAAAAGACCCCCCCAACTTCACACTGCGGTGGTATATCAGAGTAAGAAAAAGAAAGATAGACAGGCAGAAGAAAAAAAGCAGGCTGTGCTTGGGTAAGCTCCTGTGAAGTGAGTATCTTAGTGCACGTTGCCATCTCGTCCGTTTCTCTCTCTCTCTCTCTCTCTTTCCCTTCTTTTTTTTGTCTCTTCTCCATCTCCTTCTCACATTCAGGCAATACGGCGTAACTCTCTTCTCCTTCCGCCTCTTCTCCCCTTTCATCCTCGATTGAACGGGATCGAGCGATCCATCGACAACTTTTGTGTGCGTGTGTGTTGAGATCTCTTCCTCGTTCCCCCCCCCTCTCTCTCTCTCTCTCTCCAACTATATTTATATTCGTTTACGTATATATAGTTTATTAAATAGCTACCCCCCCTTTTCGCCGCTCTTTTCGAGTTGCTGTGTCTTTTCAGTTTGGGAAGTGGTGTGTGCGTGTGTGCGTGTGTGAGAGTAAGCGAAAAAAAGGGGAAGAGAAGACGAGCGTCGAGCTCATCCTTCCCACACGTGCGTGCGTGCTCAGATAAACGCACAACGTATCTCGTTACACCTCCCTTCCTCCCTCTCCACGCACAGCCTTCTCCCTCTCCCTTCCTCCTCCCTTTGCTCACGACTTTCTTCGTCTTTAACACTGACGACGGCACTTCATCCTCCCTCCTATTGTGGCTTCGCCGAGCTTCTCTAGCAGCCCGATTGTCGTCTCCTCCTTTGCCTTCTTCGGCTTACACCTCGTCAAGCGTTCACCTTCTCCAAGGCGTGCACGTATAGACTTACATACACACATACACTCACACAGAAGAAGAGAAGAGTATAACGAGCTGTTGTTTGTTGTCGCTCTGTGCAAGTGTGTGCTTGGGGCTCTCGCTCCTTTCCGCCCGCCCGCCCCCCCCTTCTCTGCTTCCATTCAGACAGTGCGCGCACGGTTGTTCCATTCGTAGGGTTTCAGGTCTCTTTGCTTTTCTCTCACCCCCCCTCCTCCCCCCCTCCTCTCTCTCTCTCTTCGCACACAAGTATATATATTTATATTTCTGTCCTTCCTTCACCTGTACCTGTCGGGCCTCCCCCCCTTTTTTTCCTTTCACGCATCTTTTAGATTTTCTCTCACCCCCCCCCCCTCCTCCCCCTCCCCCCCTTGCCCCGATTTCTTTTTGCGCGTTCTCTCTCTCTCTCTCTTTGTGTGTGCGTGTGTGTGTGTGTGGTGCGGACTGCGTTAATTGCGGTCTTCTCGCAAGAGCACACTATATATACATTCGTACGTGGAAGAAGAGCACGCACGAGAGCGAGAGACTCGCCCTCTTCCTCCTCCCCCCCCATTTCAACAAAGTACAGAGGTGCGAGAAGAAAGGTCAGGAGACGAACAAACACGCAGCGGCTGCCTTCGCATACGTGTCTATCTCTAGCTATAGCTCTATCTATCTATCTATCTGTATATATATATATATATATATATATAAGCGCTTCCCTCCGCTGCTTTTGCCTTTCTTCTTCCTTTTCACCCCCCCCCCCCCTGCTCCCCTGCTCCCCCCTCCCCAGACGCACGCTCACCAGCTCGAGGCCCCACCACCGCTTCTTCTCCTCTTCTCCCCGTATTTTCTTTCTAGTATATCTATACATAAGAGAGGAAATCTCTTTCTCGTGCCTTCACGACTCCATCGATATCTATCGATCTACTTTTCTGTCTTGTGTATCACGGCTGTTTGCTCCCAGTGTGGTGGGCTTTAGACGCACCCCTCTCCTTCCCTTTTTCCCGTTCTTCCCCCCCTTCACAAGCCGATAAGCCAAAGAAAAGAAGGGCAACAGAAGAAGAAGAAGCCCATTTCTTGTCGTGGGAGGTTGATCTGTACGCTCTCTTCCCTTCCTTTGTATCCATAGTTTATTTATTTCTCGTGTTTCATTTGGCCTCCTCTCCCCCCCTCCCCCCCGTTTTCCCCCTCTCTCTCTCTCTCTCGCCCCTCTCCTTGCAGGATGAGCTCGGTGAAGTCGAGCACATCGGGCGACGAGCCATGGCGTGGCTCACCCGCGGTGGAACAGTGGTCCTCCTTCGTTGTTACATCAAGTAATGACGCAAACTTCTCAAATCCGTCGTCCGCTGCGCCGAATACGACGGCGACAGCAACAGCAATGGCATCGGTGGCAACAAAATCTAGCTCTGTGACGCCACTCAATCCGGAGGCAAGGGAGTTCCAGGTGTCGTCTGCCCTCGCTGGGACCCTGTTTGCTTTGCCCTCTGCGGCGCCTCTCGCTTCTACAGCACTGCAATCTCAAGCGCCTCCACAGCCGCCACGGTGGATGCCAACACGTGGAGTGGAGCAGCAACAGCAGCAGCAGCAGCGGCGCCAGCCACAGCATTCTAGCTCTCGCTCCACCGCCACTGCTGGAGGGAAGTTCAGCACGCAAGCGACGATGGCTTTCAACACCGCCTCCGCCGCTGCTGACGCGCTCAACAGCCCGCCACAGCTCATGGAGCTCACGGAGGCGTACATGCACGAGCGGTACGACGGCAAATGTGCGGCAGAGCAGCTTCACTTGGTTTCCGTGTTTCACCTGCACCCTCGCACAACCGATGCACAACTCAGCCGTATTTTCTTCCCTACCGGCGCCTCCGCCGCGGTGGTGCTCGACCCACGTGAGATGCCGGAGCCTCTCGCGAGCGCGTATCACGCCGCACGCCAGCGCGCAGGTGTTGTCTTCTTCGCCCGCAAAGCCTTCGCCATGGTGGGGGTCGAGAAGATCAACGAGTTCGTACCGCACGGCCAGCATCAGCCCTTGGTGGTGCGCTACTGCGGCCTTGACGAGAAGCTGCTGTCGCCGTCGGGCTCGTCGTCTCCGGTGTTGGCGCCACCACGAGCGCAGGCCACGAGTCCGCCACCCAGCTCCCGTCCCACGCCTGCCCAGGCGCACCACCGCGATGCTACACGGCCGCCAGGAAGCACCTTATCGACTCCCGTAGCGGTGCCACAGCTTCGGATGGGCGGAAACGTGGCGCTCGCGGGAGAAACCGCTGCGTGCACCACCTACGATCTTATTGACCAGAGTTTCCTCCAGAAGTATGCTGCAGAGCCGGACGTCTTCCTCGTTGGGGTGCACAACCTTGCACACGGCACTACCACGAAAGCCCTGTATAAGATGTTCTACCCGATGGGGGCTCTCAACTCCGAACTGCTGCCCCGGCCGGTGTCGGTGGAAGGAAAACTGCGGTGCAGCGGCGTCGCCGTCTTCGGGTCGAAAGGGATGGCAATGGAGGCGGCGGAGAAGATGAATAATTTTGTGCCGCATGGACAACGTCGGCCTATCGTGGCCCGCTTTCTGGAGCGCGGGGTGACGCCGACTTCTGTGGCGTCGTTGCCGGTCACCGGGGAAGGCCAGCACTCGCATCACCGAAACGGAAGCGGCACAGCCGTGGCAACGGCATCGACGCCGCGTGACTACGCCCTCTCCCCTACCTCGACAACAACGACGACGACCGTGTCGTCCGCGGCTGCGTTACTTGAGGCCATTGAAAGGCATCTGCGGTCCCGGTCGATCAACGATGATCAGCTTGCTGCCGATATGGCGGCTTTGATGTTGTGCGCTGAGAGCGGCGAGGCGGAAGTGAAGAGGCTTGCAGAGATAGTCCGAGACGTTCTGCTTTTGATGGGAGCTCACTCCACTGTCCTCGCCAGCCCACTATCGGGGGCGCTCCGCACGCTGCACAGCACTCTTGGTATACCATTGCGTGCCGCATCGTCTTCGTCACCCGCTGCCGACACGGACGCCTTGCCAAGCATTCGTAAGGCTCTCCTCTTCCTTCAGCAGCTGGGGCGTACCTTTATGATGCTGGTGGCCGACACGGGGGCGGCGCGGCAGACCCGTACAGTGGCTGCTGTCCAGTGCGCCTACCTCTACCAGTATTCCTATCTCCCGCGGACGCCCTTAAGCTTTGCCACAACGCTCTTCCACAACTGCGCCACGGAGTTACGCGAGGCGAGGGGGTTTCTGTGTCGTGAACCCGAGGTGCCGTGCAGCTTGGCGGAGGAGCAGCAGCACCGTCCGTGGATTACACTTGTCGATGCACTGGAGGAGATGGTACAAGTGTGGCGCTCCCTCGATCCAGTCGCATACACCGAGGACGCCAGCCGTGACGCGTACGAGTCCTTCGTTTGCCAGTTCCGAGGTATCCAAAAGAAGAGGGACGGCGACCGGCGCATCACCTCCACCACCGCGGCGATAGACCATGCCAACGATGGTGCGTGCACACCTCGTAACGACACGCGGGTGCCGCTGAGCTGCGGCGCTGGAGCTGCGCCGGCCGTTGTCATGTCTCACTCAGCGAAAAGACTTTCGAGTGGCCCTGGCCAACCCCTCACTGGCAGCGCCAAGGCTTCGCACCTCATCACGCCCAGTGCGAGGCCGACGCCGCGCCGTGTGGTGTCGAAGTCGTACAGCACCACAGGCGATTGGAAGGCGAAGCAGTGCACGCCGGTGACGGGGTCCAACAGCTCGACCGCGCCGCAGGTAATGCTGGCGAGCGCCGTCAGCCACCACACGCAGGGTGTCTCGGAATCTTCTGTCGAGAACAGCGCTGCGGCCGCTGCAGCGATGGCGAGTAGTGGTGGTGGTGGTGCTCTTAGCAGTGCTGCACGCACGGCGGCGCTCGCCCCGGAGCATCCGTGCATGCGATTTCAGTGGGGCTCTCGTTTCTTCACGGGCTCTGCGCCGTCGGCGACCGCAACGCCGGTCCCCTCCGCTGCGGCGGGGGCCGGCTCGGTGCTTTCTGGAGCGCCTTCGGTGATGGTGTCGACGGGCCTCGCCGCCCTTGCCCCGGGCGGAGTCACGCTGCCCACCGCCACCACAACCACAGCGGCCGGCACGCCATGCGCCACCCCCGCCACTGAGCGGTCAGACGCCACCATGACAGAGTGTACGGTGTACATTACGAAGATGCCGTCGCGCCTCACTGCTGGCCAGGTGCGTCGACTCCTGTTGCACTTCGGGGAGTTCCGAAAGGTGCGGCTGTGTCACGACGACAAGGAGATGGCGCGCGCCGGCTCCGCGGAGGCGCTGGCGGCGCATCACCTGAAGTTCGATCAACTGTGCTTCGGCTTCGTGGAGTTCGCAGACGTCAGTGGTACGAAGGCGATGATTGAGTTCTTTCGGAACGAGGTGCACCATCCCAACGCGTTCAGCTTTTTGCGACTGGAGGCGGAGGAGGAGGAAATCGGGAGCGGCAGGTTTGAGGAGTCAGAGCTCAGCTCGCTGCACAATACACGGACCAGTCAGGCACGGAACCCCATACATGATCAACACCCGCTTGACGCTACGCGCACGCAACCCTGCCTGTTCGGGCTTGTGCGACCCGACCACCCTGTTGACACGTACACTGACGCCATCTCGTCCGAGGAGGTCGCGGCAGTGGTGCGGCAGCTGCAGGCCGCTGCTGGTGAGGTCTCAGCGCAGGCGTCTCCGACAAGCCCGACCCCTGTTCTCTCAGCTGCATCGCCAAAGTTGGACAGCCTGCCGTCCTTTTCTCGTTTCTTCTCTTCTCCCACCGCGGCCACCACAGAGAGAAGGAGAGGCGAGCTGGAGACGACCGCCGCTTCTATCCCTGCCGCTCCTCTCACCCCAGACGCCGTGACGTCTTCGACGCCTTCTTTGCAGCCGTTCGGTGATGTGCACTTCCCCTCCAACTTTCCGTATCACGAAGTGTTCGCGGAAGATGTGGCAGGACCGCTCTGCACAGACGACGACCTTCACCTCTCTAGTGGATGCATCCCTGTGATCGAGGAGGAGGAGGAGGAAGATGAAAACGAGGAGGCGCTGCAGAAGTACTGGGTGCAACAATTCCTGGCCTCGCTGAGCTGATGAAACGCCTTTTGCACGGGGGGTGGGGTGGGGGGATGGAGAGACAATGGGTGGTGGTGGCGGGGAAGGGCCTTGACGACATCGAACGAAACCATCGTTTCTTGCCCTTCTCGTGATCCTCCTCTTCCCCTTTTTCCCCCGGCATTTTTTGTTGTTTCTCACGCTCTCCCTCTCCCGCGTCTTTTTTTCTTTGCCGTTCTGCCGTCGTCCCACTCTCACCGACGTCGCCGCCATTTTCTTTTTTCGAGGTCTTTCTGCGGCTCTTCGGGAGCGAAGAGGTAAGGATGGGGCGCCGCGTTGTGTTTGTATCCACACTTCTACAGCTCTAGACGAACATATATACATATATGTATATATGGTCTTTGCTCTTCTTCAGCTTACAGCTCTTCCCTCTCCTCCTCCATCTCAAGACGAGGGAATATATATATATATATGTGTGTGTGTGTGTAAGGTGGCAGGAAGAGGTGATGGTGGCGGTTGCCCCACCATTGCCTTTTTGCTGTTTCTTGTTGGGTGTTTGCTTTTCCTTCTTTCTCTCTCTCTCTGTACGTTATCACGCAACTCTCGATCCTCTCTGTATCTTTCCCTGTGTATCCGATCAAGAACTCTTCCAGCACTACTAGAACAACAACGAAAACATAATAATAAGACGAATGGAGCAAAGGTGAAGTGCACCCACCTACGGTGAGTATCTTCTGTTAGACACACGGTGGCGAGTGAAAACGCAGCGCTATCGTCAAATAAGTAGAGCGATGCATGAACGCATGCGTATCCTTTGCACTTCTCAGAACATGGAAGGAGAGGAAACAGAGAGGCGCAGATAGAAGGGTTCCCTCGTCTCCTTCAAAAAGGAATCTCGAATAGGGAAGGAATGGGCATTCGTTGTCACCTTCCCCCCCCCCTATAAAGTTCATGGTGCCGGTTGTTGAGTTTTGCTTGCTACCCCTACACACCGTGTGCTCTTCGATGTGCATGCTGCGCCACCTCGCCGTTCTCCTTTCTTTTTTTTTTGCTGTTTGTAGGTACATCCTCAGCGTGTGCCTCCTCACGACAGTTTCTACTTCTCATCTTCTCCTTCGATCTTGCTGTAGGTGCCTTCCAGCACCTATCCTCTTCTTCTGGGTGTATGTTGCCCGACGATATTGTTCGTCTCTCTCCTAGTTCGATGCGTCGCATTCCTAGCGCTCCCACGTACGCGGTCCTCGCCTTGCTGGGGTGTACCGCTGGTGTGGCGCTGGCGGGGTGCGACCCGCAAGCCGGAGACGGCCTAGAGATCCCGGCGACGGTTCTTATTCCTTTGGCACTCGGCGGTATGGTGTGCGGGATCGCCGTCACATTGCCCATCATGTGTCTCCGCTGGCACATGGTATCCCGTGAGCTGCCGCCCCGCGAACTGCACCTGTGGGAGACGGCGCCGTCGCCCTCCCTGACCGGCCCTGACGTAGCCATGCTCCATAAAATTGATAGGGACTTGTTGACGTAAGGAGTGGGGGGTGGTGCGCCCGAGACCCCCCCCCCCCCCCAACGGGTGGCCCCCGGCCGGCCGATCCCCCCCAGTCGCGCGGGTGGCGCCACACCGCCCTCATCGAACCCGCTCCCATTTCGCTATCGAAGGGCAGCCGCACCGCCCCCACCCTCCAGGGGGGCCAAAGGGATGAACGAGGATGATGTTTGTATAGTCCGAACGACGGCGACCCAGGCCGCCGCCGCCGCCAGGTTGGGAAAACCCGGATGTGCGCAGCGTGGCTGAACGCGTTCGCTTTTGTTTTCCTCTTGGGATATGTGCACAAAATGTTTTTTTCTTATGGCCCTTTGCTCTAAACCAACTCGAGGGGGGCGGTGGGTGTGCTGTGGCCCCCTCTCGCCCTCCGGTAGGCCCACGGGCACCGCCCTTCCCTGGGGGTCAGCCAGGCGGGGATGGGGTGGGGCTAGGCCTTTGCGGGGGGGGCCAGGCCCCTCTGGGGGTGGCCCAGGGGCATGGCCGGCGGGGAATGGTGATCGACAAAAAACACACCAGCAAGGGAAACGCGCATGACTTCCCTCCCCCCTCAGAGTCGCGTCTCTGGCCCCGCTGTCGTGGGGGCTCCGGCGCGGGGGCCGCTCTGCGCTTGCTGCAGACGCTGCGCGGACGGTGTGGCCCCGGAAAGGCGCTCCTTCTCCGCCGCCTCGAACGTGCGCACCACGACGAGCAACTCCTTCATCCGCGCGATGGCGACGTGCATCTCGCCTGGGGTTAGCACCACGTCGTAGTCGGAGGCGTGCGGTTCCACATGGAGGAGCTTCATCCCCTTCACCCGGTCCACCACTACCCCGCTGTCGATCTCCTTGTTGCGAGCATCGGCGTAGGTGATGAGATGGTGCAGCATCATGCTGCGACCCACCGCGTCGAGAATGTAGTTAGGGGTCAAGCCAAGCTCGGCAGCGGGATCGGTCGCCTGCGCCTGTGTCTCCTCCGGCGACGGGGGCGGCACCGGCGGCATGCAGAGCAGTGCATGAAACCGCTTCCAAAACATCTCACCTACGTGGAAACGGTAGTAGGGCATGGAGAGGGGGAGGCAGAGACTGCGCATAGGATCCTCGGAGGGGTCGCCCTGCATCTGCGCGTTCTGCGCGCGCGTCACCGTGGCCGTCACCTCCTTGGAAAACACGATATGTGTGCAGTAGTCGGAGTGATAGTCGTCTCCTTTCGTGGCCTCGAACACACGCGCCAGGAGCAACGGCCTCTCTGTAGCGTAGTGCACGGCCTCGTCGAAGGGCTGGTATGTCTTCAGGAGTCCCCGGTAGTAGACGATCTCCATGTCATTCAGCACCGCCCACGTCGCAGCAGCGGCAAACAAGCGCGTTCGATGTTTCTGCTCCACGCAGAACGCCAAGTTGAGGAGAGAGGACACCGCTTGTTCATCACGACGCAGATTGACGAGCAGAGCAGCGCGCCAGAGGTAGAGGGCCATGATTTCTTCCCGCACATCTTCGTTCTCGCGGAGAGGATTCACTCCTTCTTGGACGCTGTCGGCCCCCGTCTTTGCTGCCGCCGGGTTGAACTCGTGACCAGGAGTGCCATCCATAATGAAAAGGGCATTGAGGCGGCGACCGCCCGCCGCTGCCTTCAGTTGTGCGTCCACCGCGTGTTGAATCCCTTTCACCGCCTCCTCCAACTTCTCCTCCGCCGCCAAGGCGACGAGGGCGCGTGTCTCCGGGGTCGGCGCATCCGCCACCTCGTAGGCTTCCCGCTCCGCCTGCACTTCAGCGCCTTTTGTGACGGGCCGCATCGTGAAGCACAAAGGGAAGCGGCATGCTGGGGCACCCGTGCACGTGCAGCGTCCGCCTGCCCCGCAGCGGTAACGCAAGTCAAACACGGTGCGTCGAACCACGAAGTTGCGCTGCGCTTCCTCGGCGGCGGAGGCGGGCGGAGGGGTGCCTTCAAAGTGACGCGCAGCTACGACCCCGCGCAAGTGAGTGAGCGGCGGACCTTCTGGAACAGCCTCCATGAAGTCAATGCAGTCGCACGGCGCATGGGGCGTGCGCTTCGTCTTGAGCCTCGACGCAATCTTCGAAAAAAAAGATTTCATTAATGGTGCCTCACTTTTGTGTGTGTGTGTGTGTGCACGTCCAAGTGGGAAGGGAAAGGGGAGAATACTATCTTTTCTGCTATAACCGATGATGCGAAGAAGCAAATCGATACACCTTGTACTACGATATGGCCACTCGATATGTAATCGATGGGGTGAGAAGGAAGTCAGTGCGTCGAGTTGCTGGAAAGAAGGCGAGAGGGGGGGGGGAGGAGGAGGAGGAGGAGTTGCGGGTGGATGTTCGAGTTGGAGCTGGCGGTGAAAGAAAATGCGTTGAGGGATACACACACACACACAAACATATCTGTGTTCAGTAGCGTAGACTTGCGTACCGTGCGAACGCTTTCACGTCTCCAGTGGGACAGTACAGCCCTCAAAGAGGAGCGAAAAACAACAGGGCCAAGGGGTATCCCCCTTCCACACCGATGCGTCGTGTGCAACACAATCGATGTGACCGGACCCACACCGCTCGCAGAGCCCGAAGAGAGAGAGAGAGAGAGAGACCCTGTTGTCCTTGGAAGGGAAAGAGGAGTTGCAAAGACACACACACACACCAGACCTGCACAATGAATCATCAGTAAACGAAACATCAGCTGCACTAGAGGCGTATCCACCTCCTCCCGCACCGCAACGCGCCTACACAAACAAAATCGAAAAGCATAACGACAACAACAGAGGAGAAGAAGAGCATGGAATCCATAAATGAACTCGTTCCGTTGAGAGCTATACGGCGTGTAAGACGGGAAAGCGAGGAAAGGGAACAGCGTGTACGCCCCTCCCTTCCTCCTCCTCCTTGTGCTCCACCCCTCACAACACATAAGCGAATACCGGGGCTGCTTTAAGAACCATCGTCGACTGCCCATCACTTCATCCTTCTTTTTTTTTTTGGGGGGGGGGGAGGGGAGGGGATGGGATCGGCTACCCGCGTCAGTTTGAGAATCCTCTACTGAGTATGTGGCGTGGTGTTCACGTACTCGTGGAGGCGACCACGCATCTGCTGTACGACGCAGTCCGCGATCCACTGCAGATTATTGATCTCCAGCTCTTTCAGTTTTACGTACGCATAGAAGATGCCGTACTGAAACTGCCGTGTCATGGCGTCGTTGTACAAGACCACCGACATCTCCACGAAGCGGCGCTCCAGCGACTTCTTACCGGCTGCATCCATCGCCCGGCTACCATCATCCAGTAGTTCGAAGTAGTTGGCGAAGCGGCGCAGGCGATCACGCAGCTGTTCCTCGTTCTCACTCTCCGCAATGTCATCGTGAATGTCCACCAGCGTACCGATGTTGGGGAAGACTTTGCGACGATCGGCCGGCGTGATATCGCGCATACCGAGGGTGTTCAAGGTGAAGGTCAGCACCATGCGGTCGGCCTCTGCGTCGAGCAGCGGGCACATCACCTCGCGCGTCTCCCCACCCAGATGATAGCAGAAGTCATAGAACTGCTCGTAGTAGTTCTTCATGAGCATCCCACGGATGTATTCCACCGACAGTTCATCCAGGTCCCGCTCGAAGCCACCCTCCGCACTGAAGTAGCGCCCCACCGGGCTGTCGATAAGGACGACCTCAAACATCTCCTGCACGTCGGAGGCGGCGATCAGGGTGGGCATCTCTGGGAAGACGCCGAGCGGGTGACACTTGGTGAGCAACTCCAGGTTGGCGCGGCCGCTGCGCTTCGCTACGATCAGCTTAAGAACGTTCGACAGCATGTATTCGCTGCTGATGAAGTCTAGGAACTGGCACAGCGGTGGCTCTGCCCAGGAGCGGAGTTCCTTGAACTGCTTCACCAGGACGTCCTGCGCGCGGTCCACGATGATGCGGGCGGTCAGCGCACCCTCCTGCTGCAGAAACGCACCGTAGTCGGTGATCTGCAGTTGACTCTTCATGTCACCAAGGTTGTCGCATTGGCAAAGATTGTTATACTCATCCACGCGGAGCAGCGCATCACGGTAGCCGTGCACCATGGCCTCGAGGTGGCCCTCGTGCACGTTATAAGTCATCATCCCTCGGCTCATGTTGGGTGTTGGCTGCGCTCTCCTCGTTTCCTTCGGTTCGCTGCAAACGAAGGGGACGTCGATCTCGTTCAACCGTGGCGCCGACGGCGAGAAGGGGGGGAGGGCAGAGTGCGAATATGCGCGCAAAGGGAAGGGGGGAAGAAAAGAAAGACGGCGCGATAAGAAATAGAAGGTGGAAAACAACAACAGCGAAGACGCATACCTCTCCAACACACACACACACACACACACACACAAAATGGCAGCAGAAAAGACTCAGAGAGAGAAAGAGAGAGAGAGGTGCGTTGAACGCAGAGAAGCAAAGTGAGGCACCACTTCAAGTTTTTTCCCGTTATATACGTATAGGTGTGTGGATGTGCAGGAGCGGGGAGTGAAAAAGGCGTTGCCACTCCACGTTCACGATGTGATCGGTGAAGGCAATTGCAGGGCACGCCACACGGTGGTAACAATAGGGCGGGGTGTGTGATCGCCGGAGACGAGGGGAGGGAGGCAAGGAGAGAAAGCAAGGAAGGGTGTTGATGAGCAGTACGGAACTATGCACATGCCCACATAGAGTGGAAAAGCAGGAGAGAGTTTGGAGGAGATGGTGGTGGTGGCGAGACAGCCACCGCTCTCTTCCTCATCTGATGGCGTCTCTCCATCGGCTCGCACATGCACGCGTGCGGGGGGAGGAGGGGGAGGGGCAGGTAGACAAGAGCGCTCCCATTGTACACCTGCTGTATGGCCTCTCATCAGCTCCTACAGGTGGAGGGGGAGGGCAACCGTCGTGAGCAGAGCAATGACGATGGAGGATACTTATCTTTCTTTTGTGGGGGAGGAAGAAGAGAAAGGAGCGAAGGGATTCAGTGCATCTACACTCACACATAAGTGTATCCAAACAAACTTATATATATATATATGTGTGTGTGCTGATGTACTGACGAGTAACGCAGGTAGGAAGTCCAGATGAGCGGGTGTGTAACGAAAGGGAGAGAAAGGAGAGGAGAGGTGTGTGTGCGTGTGGTGGCGGAGGGAGTGCCAACGTGTGGCGAGGAAAGTGCCGCTGACTGGCCTTCATCATCGGACATGACGAAGCGTAGTAGTGCAGGGGTAGGGGGAGAGGTAAGAGGAAAAAGAAAAGCAAAGAATGTTGGCGGAGGTGGGTGGGAGAAGTAATGTCGTGTAACGCAAAGGTGGAAACACATACAACCGGCCTCTTCCTCTTTCACCGAAAAAGAGGGGATAGAGAGTGTGTGCCTGACCGTACCGGCAGCGCCACCGCGCTGGACATTGCCGCACCGGTCCCCCCGTTTACCTCAGTCTTCCTTCCCTTCTGTTTCTCCGTCCGGGGCTGTACCGGCGGACCCACCTCCTGTGGTAGCGAGTAGGCGGCGGCTGCGGCGTTGCCGCATCGTCTCTTGTTCGGTTAGCTGCTGCGCTGCCCGCACTATCTCTTCCATCGTCATCACCTTTCTGAGCCGTCCTGTGCTCCGGTGCAACTCTTCGTCGTCATCGCTGCTGCTGTCAGCCGAATCGGCAGACTCCTCCTCGCTGGACGAGACGACTTCATCTCCGTCCACGTCTCGATACTCCGATGCGTAGCGGATGCGGTCGTGGCTTCTGCGTATGTACCGCGCGATCACCCACAGCAGCAGAACTGCCGGAAATGCGAAGAAGAGAAGAAGCATCAACAGATATTCGTCATCTGCGGCGATGGAACGAGAGAGGTGCTTGAGGTGCTGCGTGACCTGCTGTCGGGACAGTTCGACGGTCAGCAAGAAGCTCTCCACAAGTTGGTCCATGAGGCGATGAGGGTGTCGATACAGAAGTATACTATGCGCTTGCTTGGCTTCAATGTAGGGAGCGGCAACCCCGTCAGGCACCACGAGTCGCTCTCTCTCTCTCTCACACACACGCACACACACAGCTCAACTCTCCCGGGAAAAGCTTATCAAAATTGCTACAGCAGAATGATACACGCTAACAAAGCTGCGATGAGAGGCAGACTGATGACATCACATCCTCCCACAAACACATAGGAACAGATCCATAGGGTATGAGAGACAGCGAGGGAGGAGAAAAGCGCGAGCGAGAGAGAGAGAGAGAGGTGAAGCGAGCTAGTCGACAGCGAATGAAGGAGAGAAAAAAAGAGTGATGCAAAGAGAACGCAGTTGGCCGCTGGCACGGCCCTCACAGACGAGGGAATTCGAAGCAGCGGTGACCAGCACATCCGGTCGCCGTGCGGTGAGAGCCTCCGCCCCCCCCCCCCCCCCTCCTCCCTTTGATCCGCCGTGCAATCTGCCGGTGCTGAATGGAGAAAGGAGGGAGGGAGATGGAGAAGGGAGCCATCTGCCATCGGTGGCGGCGCTCTTTTCTGGTCGCACAGTCCGATGGTTTTCCGTGTGCCTTTGGCCCCTCGTCTCTCCTTTCCCTGCCTTTTATTTTCTTTGCTTTGCCTACAACGCGCCTCCACTGCATTCAACACCGGCATTCCAGTTTGTTCCCCATTCGCCTCTTTGGCAGTGGCCATCACCATATGTTTTCCTTTCCCCTTCTCCCTCTCTCTGCTTCACCGCCCTCGTGCGACGCGTCTTCAGACTTTCGTCTTCTTCAGCTTTCGCATCCCAGAGCGATAAAATTGGGCGAAGAGGTACAGCAGCGTCATGTGGTAGCCGAGCTGCAGCACCGCCCACGGTTTGGGGATCTGCGTGTCGATGACGACGGCCAGGACGGCGTGCAGGATGCACAGCGCGAACTGCATCATTTGCACTTGCGTCAAATATTTCTTGAAGGGGTTGGTGTAGCCCAGCGAGGTGTACAGGTAGTGGAAGTACATCAGCGCATGCACCGAAGAGTTGATCCATGCTCCGAAGAACGCGGTGCCGTTGGCGATGCCGTGGTGCAGCAGCAGTCCCCATATAAATCCAATCGTCATATGGTGGTAGACATGCAAGAAGGAGAGCTGCTCGTCCTTCTTTCGCAGCACCATGAAGAACGTGTCGAGCATGTCCAAATACTTTGTGACGTAGTGGATGAAGATCCAGAATTCGATTTCGCCGGTGAACCTCCCCTTCAGGTTGAAGATGCCGTTGCGGAGGTGCTCGCCAAGCTCGATGGCCATGGTGAGAGAGAGAGCCACCTGTACCGTGTTGTACAGCATCATGGGGTACTTGAGCGAGAGGGGCGATCGATTTCTCATCCACGCACGGAGGAGAGGCACCAGTAAAAGATAGCTGAGGTGGGCCCCTATCAGCACAGGGTAGCTCACATAGTCATTGAATTCGGGGTGGAAGCAGAGGGAGTCCTTCCCAATGCATTGCATCGCGTTGAGGATGTGCATTCTTCTCCCTTTCCACGTAGGCGTAAGTGTGTGTGTGTGGCTCTTCTCAGGTATATATATATGTGTGTGTTCGTCGTCGTCGCTTATCCTTTAAATCCCTCCCAGTGTGAGGCACGCGAGCGCAGAAGAAGCGAGAAGGAGGAGGAGGAGAAGAGTGTGTTGAAGGAGGTGCGGGGGTGGAGAGGAAGTTGCCACGAGACACGGCCACTACACGGGTGTACCCACCCCCGCCGTCGTTAGCGCAGCACCGAAGTCTGCCCATCGAGAAACACAAACAGCAACACGAAAGACATCGCCTTTTTGTCTCGAAGCGCTCAAATGAAGAGAAGCGGCGGCGGAGTTGGGGGGGAGGAGGGTGGGGTGAGAGACGTCCACCGCCCTACTGCGCCACACGGCGTTTACGGTATCGATGGTGTGGCGTGGATGGCCCCAACGAGTACACAAAGAGTGGGGTGGGGGGCCCCCGGGTGCCGTCCGCACAGAACGGATGACCCTCGGCATGGGGCGCCTCCACCGTCCCGGCTGCCTGCCTTTGGCGGCGGAGGTCCCCCTCTCCCTCCCTTCCCCCCGCATACACACTAACGAAAGGAAACTATAAGACAGCAGCTGCAGCAGCGATGCCCTCCCTCCCTCTCTCTCTCTCTCTCGCGCGCGCGCGCTCCCAACTCTTCTCCAATCAGTACTTGTAACCGCTCCCGGTGCCCCACGACTCCTCCCAGCACTTGGGCTTCCATCGAGGAGAGACGGGAGGGGATTCGAAGGGTGCGTGGTCGAGCTGGATAGGGGGCCGCCCTTCACGGATGTCACCCAGGTCCGTCAGACCCAACTCCTTCCGTATCGCGAGGCGCTCATCCTCCAGCTGGTCTGTCTCGATCCGTAACCGCTCCAGCTCCGGCGTCGTGAGATCGGGCACTGCGTCGTGGTAGGGGATGCCCAAGTCGGTGCGCTCCCAGTAATGCTGCATCGGGACCCCGTCCGGCGTGTGGGGGTCTGTTGTTCCTTCTGGCGGCTTCCCATGAGGGGGCTGCTGCTTGTTCACACGCACCTGCCGCTTGTACTCGAGCTCCTGCCACTCCATATTTCGAAAAATGTGGCCCATCTCAGTGCGCATCACCTGCGTCTCCTCTTCATTGTAGAAGAGATCTCCCCGCACGAAGCCCAACGTCCACGTGGCCCCCTTTTGCTTCTGCCGGGCTGCCACCTCCTCTCCGGGTTTGTGCTCGGTCTCACGCAGCGGTTTTGTCGCGCGGTGGGCATCGCCATACACCTGATCATCGTCGAGCTCCTGGAACATCTGTCCGGCGCGGTTCATGTGCGCCATCAGCCGCATGAGGGCGTCCTCCACTTCCTCATCCTCCAGCACCATCGCCCCGAAAAACTTTTTTTTGTAGTCACGCAGGTGTTCCTCCTCTGCAACGCTCGGGGGGTCACCCCGGTGCCCCCGCATCCAACGCTCCCACAGACGATCATCGGTCGCCAGCGCCCCATACGGCTGGTGTCGCTTGTTCGAATCCCTACGGTACATGCGCCGCTGCTCCTCCCGCCCTTTCAGAAACTGCCATGTGATGGTGAATTTGTTGCCGAAGCGGTCTTTGGCAATCAGCAGCTCCTGCGTGAAGAAATAGCGGACATAGTTCCAGTAGAGGTACTCCCACCATTGGATGATGCGGTTGTCGGCGAGGCCAGCGAAGGTGTGCTGCAGTCGCACTGTCTTGTCACCAAAGGCGTCAACGGAGCGGAGGTAGCGATTTTTATCTTTTGCAATCTCGTCGCGCATCCGCTGCGCTGCTGCAGGACCACCAAGCTGCGCTGCCTCTGCTACGAGCGCCTCGATGCGGTCGTCGACCTCGCGCTTCTCATCCTCGATGGCCAACTGCCGCTTCGCCTTCTCGGTCATCATTTCCCTTTCCTTTTCTGCGAAGGCGATGGCGTCCTCCTGCCGCCGCCGCAGGTACACCGCTTTGCTTGTGAGATCGTCTTGCACATCTGCCATATCTTTTATGTTGGATAGGATGCTCGCGTTGGTGAGACGATACCGTGCCTGTGTGTGTAGAGGGGAGGCGTAGAAGTCCGACGCCGAGGCTGGCGACCCGATGGTGACGCTGCTGCTGCTGCTGCTGGCAAGGGATGGGCAGGTCGAATGAGAAAGGCTGCCCCTCCCACCCCCACTACCCTGCACAGGAGGACTGAAAGATGGTGCACAGCAGAGGGGGGCACCACGGCCGCACCGGTGCAGCGCACCACCGACGAGCTGTGCCGCCTCACGCGGCGTTGAGCGACGCATACGAAGACGGCTCCGTGATGCGCGCTCCCTTCTCTCCCCTCCTCCCTCACGCTCAGCGACGAACTTGCAGAAACTTTGAGTTTCCTCCCTCGCTTCCCCCTACAGCGTCTGGCCGTAGGAATCGAGAGGCAGCGAGAGAGAGAGAGAGAGAATAGAGAGAATAGAGATATGTGTATGTAGAGATGAAAACACGGTAGAGGGAAAGGGTACACACACAAAAAAAAGAAAATGCCTTCGCAGGTGTGTGTGTGTGTGGTCGGCTGGAGTGCGATCTTCATGAAATTCCGAGAGGATGCTGAAACGCAACGAGGACACCTCCTCCCCCTCCCCCCAAAGGAAGGAGAGAGGGTGGGGTGGGGTGGGGTGGGGGGGCATAGATGTAAGAGGGATGGTGGAAGATTGGAATGAGGGGAGTGGGTCGATGCACTGGGCATGAGGCGGGAGGGGGAAGAGGGAGGACCAGCTGGGGTTTCCCAAGAAAGGGAGTTGACCGACCCATGACGAGGAATGACATCACCCACATCCGGTTCAACCCCGCAGCCACCGTCCATGTGTCTTTTCTCAACGTCGGCGTGTACAGCGCTGGTATGTGTGTGTGTGTGTGTGTGGCGCTATCGGCACGGAAGAAGTATTTGTTGAGGATATGGCAGGAAAAAGGGCTCCACTTCGGATGTGGGCATTTCGCATGTTCATCATGGACGGAGGAGGCGATGGACCCCCATCGCTGCCGAGGTCGAGGGATCACAGGAGGGGGGGGGGGGGGGGGGATGCAGCGCAAAACGGGGAGGGAGGAGACGCCTTAAGAGGCCCAGGAGATCTATCTAAAAAAAAAATCCGTAAAAAAAAGAGAGAGAAGAGGATGCTGGTCATGTGCTTTGTAGAAGAGCGTGCATGCGGCTGTGATACGAGTACAGGTGCCCTCCGTCCCCCTCCTCTCTGCGTTCCTTCTGTCCCATTTCTCGTGACCCTCCCTCTATCTAAACGCTGCTGACACCATAATCTGGGCCGCGCTGCCGTGTACAGCTCTCTCCCTCTCCCCCTCCCCCCCCTCTCTCTCACACACACACAGAGATATAAATACACACTATTCAAGCAGCACGCACGCACGCCTCCCCTTCCCCCTTCCCTTTCTCTCTCCTTGCCTCGCCTCGTGGCGTTCTACGGAGACGGCATACCTTTTCAGTAGCGGCGGTTGTTTCGGCGAGTGGGTACCGCCGTTGTTGAAATCACCTCCGCGAGGCGACGCAGCGCGGTGGCACGGAGGTTGGCGTTACGGTTCATCCGCTGCTCGGCGGCAATGGGCGATGCTGAGACAGAGGAAGGTGACCGCTCAGTATGGCCCACCTCACCGCGGGCAGTGCTGCTGTGACGTTGGTGTGGTGGAGCACTGACTTGAGTGGCCCGTCGTCGCGGCGTTGATGATCCGTAGTGTACCGCGGTATCGATCTGGCGTACAGCCGCCGCGAGAGTCTCGCCCACGCCGTCTGGGGGATCATACCGACCATCGCGCACGACGGGATGATGCGAGCGAGGAAGTGCGTGTGGCGTTCCGTCGCTCTCGCGGCCAGGGTCGTGGTGGCGTTGAGGTGCTCTACCCGTTAGGTGGAGGGGGTGGGACAGCGAACGGAGGGAGCCCCTCAACGGGGGAGGAGTTCGACTCGACTGCCGAGATTCCGAGACCGTCTTCAACGTCAGCGGCGTGGCGTGCTGGCGCTCGAGCTGCCTGCGAGCGGTGGTGGGGGCGCTGGCGAGGTTGCCATTCCCAGTTACGGTACCAGGAATCGGTAGCGGTTCATCGCGGCAGAGCGAGCGGGGGTAGCGATGCCCGGATGCTCCAAGGGCGAAGCGGCCAACGCCGTCGCCGCCAGGGCTCGCCGTTTCCCGCTGGCAAGGTTGTACTGCGGCACTTTCAAACGATGGCTCCCACGACGGGTGGCGCCGCGGTGTGCGAGACCCGGTCACCGCCGTGGCAGCATCGACGGCGAGGGAGGTAGGTGGTGGAGGAGCCAGGATGCTAGTCCTGTACCGCGGCGCACGCGCCACCACCGATCCCGAATCCGTCTTCCCGTCCCCAGCGGTAGGGGCCCCATCCCTGGTGTGATGGCAATCGACGCAGTCCCCGGGGGAGACTTGGCGCTCGACGGAGCTGCAGCGGCACCCCCTCTGGGAGCGGTTCTCATCCGACCTTCGACTGTGGCCTCGCCGCTCCGGCTGCCGCCGCTTCGTACCGCCGTAGGTGACGGTGACGGGGTCTACGACTACCATAGGCGCGAGTGCGGTCGATGCGTACTGCCGCCGCAGGTGCGCTGCCAATTCCTTGTAGGGGCGCAGGTGAGTGTGGTGACGATGGCAGTGGCGGTCCTCTGGGGTGGTGGAGTTTGAGGTGGCGGATGAGGTGCTGCGACTCCGGCCGTCCGTGCTGCTTCGCTCTTCGGCGTCCGTGACGCTTTGAGCGGCCTCAGCTGGGACCGTCGTCCTCGTGACGCCTCGTACCGCATCTGCCGCCGCCTTCAAAGGCGCAGGAACAACTGCCCGAGGGACGATCACGGAGCCGCTTTTGAGTTGCTGCTTTGCCGCCTGGAGCTCCTCACTGAGCATGCGCATGTAGTCCATCACTTCCTTCACCGTGGCCGCATCCATGACAGCGGTGGCGTTGATAGGGAGGGGGGACACCGTCTTGGATTCCACCGCCGCTGCCGCTGTTCTCGGCCGCGCAGGAGCTGTCGTGGCCAGCGTGTGCTGGTCCGAAGGATCATTTTGCACGGCCCCAGGACCTTGCTGGTGCAGCTCCTGAATGTGTTGCTGCTGCCGCTTCCATCGACGCAGCTCTGCGCGCGCCACAGCAGCCTCCGACTGCGCCTGGTCTCGCTCTTGCTCCACGGCTTGTTTTGCAGCCCTGAGCTCGTCAACATGGCGCTCTGCAGCTCCAGCAGTTTCACGGAGCTGCCGCAGCTCTTCCGAAAGCTGCTGCTGCTGCTGCTGCTGATGCGACTGGGCTGCAACAGCGGATGACGATTCCACAGCCAGTTGGGCCAGCTCAAACATGTGCCGCATTACCTTCAGTACCGCACAATCTTGCGTGAAGGAGGACACCTGAAGAGGTGCACCAGTCTCGGTGTTCGTTGTCGGCGCTTCCACCGGTACTTGATAGGTGACCTGTTGTTGCTGCTGCTGCTGCTGTTCTATGTTGGAGTCCCGCGGGGTTGGGTAGGAGGTGCGACTGGGCTTCGGTGGCCGCTGATATGCCGCCGCCGTTCCAGTACTCTTCGTTGCTGGCGCATTCGTTGGCTTTGCCTGCCCGCCGTCCGCGCCACTCTCATGAGCCTCCCTGACCTCACGCACACAATAGGCCATGAGATCCGGTGAAAGCGCATGTGAAGGGGGTAGGGGCTGCTGCTCTGCCCAGTTCACGTACAAGGCGCACATGTCGACCACCTCGTCCGTTAACTGACGGGACTCCTCCGCGAGGGCGGTGCGCTGCGCAAGACGGTCCACCACGCCACGAAACCCATCCGCCAACTGCCCCAACGCCGATACCCAGGTACAGGTCCCTTCGCCGCCGACACGGTTGAAGAAATAGCAGCCCTTCTGCCGAAGGCCGCGATCGCGCAGCGTGATGTACAGCTCGCGCAGCTCCTCCCGGCTCTGCCCGAAGGCGTTTTCCATGTCCACTTCACTATACTTCTCCAGCATACCAGCCAGGAGCTGCTGCATCGTGTCCATGTCCTTTTGGAGTACAATCGAGGCCATCTTGTGACCCACACTGAAGCGCTTCAAGGAGTCTTGCAGCACCTCCATGTTCTGGTAGGTGACTCGCAGGATAACGTCGTTGTTGGCGGCGACGGTACTAGGTGGCGGCGGTGGCGTTCCTAGCGCCCCACCGTCGCCAATGTCTCTACTGAAACGAGCTCCCACCACGTCAGCGGGTGGTGATGCCGTGGCGGAGGTGGTCTGCGGCTGCGACACACGAATGAGGCGGTCCAGATCGATGTCGACGAACCCACCATCCTCTGCATCCCCATCGAAGACGAGCTCGATCTCGCCAGAACTGCGGCGCCGTGCGGCAGATGGAATGCAGAGGTAGTGCACCTGCAGCAGTGACGTGACAACGATGTAGAGTCGTGTCACCGTTTCGTATAGCCGCCCAAGGCGGTGGTCGTAGGGAAGAACCCCCCCCATCCCCGCTGCCGCAGAGTCTCGGACCAGCCGGGCCAGCGTTTCCTGCCGCTGCGCCGCTCTGCTGTCACTTGTGTCCTCTTTGCCGGAGGTGGCAAAAGGTGACTGCACGGGGACCTTACCGTCTGCCGCTGCAGTTGCAGTGTCTGCGGGGGGATCAACTACGGATGCGCTCTGCGCCGCGGCCTGAATAGCGGAGTCCAGCGCCGGTAAAATAATGTCTGCCGCACGCATCAGACACGAGTCGATGTCATATAGGTTGTCCTCGGGAATATCTTCAGGTACACTTGGTGCGGTTGTGTTGCTCTGCTGCTGAGAAGTGAAGAAGCGCCGCACTGCCGCGAAGTACTTCACAATCTTGCGCTGCGTGTAGAGGTGATCCTCTGTTGCCTGCTGAAGGCGTTGAGCCCATCTCGAGTACTTTTGAAGGAGATCTGCAAGAGTGCGCTCCACATAGTCAGCGGTATCTGTCTCGCCGCTTCCCTTATCCTCACGCCGGAGCACCTCCTCGATCAGTTCATCCTTCGCCGACTCGTCGGTCCCCAGTAGGAAAAGTGATTGCTTTACGAGTTGACCGTTACGGGCAAGTCGCTGCATTAGCATCGCCATCGCCTCTTGAAACGATGCTGTATCGGCCTTCCATCGAGCTTCACCCGCTTGCAGTCGCGCCGTCTCTTCTTGAATGACCGCCCAGTCACGCACCTCTCGGTTGTTACCGATGCGCGTCGCAAGAAATTCCAGCGCCTCAACCAAGTTGAGTTCGGCACCGGTAGGCCCCCCTCCATTTTGGTGCCGCAGTGTCTCTTTGGTGGCTGCCGATGTGACGGGCTGGCGCGAGGTGCCGGCTTCGACGTCGGGTCGCAAGTTGAGCCGACGGAATGCGCTGACACCGTCGCCACGCCCGCCTTCCGGCTCAGCAAGAGTACCGTGGTGCCTGCTCGTTTCCTCGACTGCCGAACCAGCATCATTGTTGGCCGCCATCAGGTGCGCAGGGAAGGTGAGTCCCAGTCCTTCTTTGCCGATACGCTCCACAATGGCCGCTGCTTTGCGCAGACATTTCTGCAGCGCCGTGCATTTCTGGGCTGCGGCGTCGGCGCGCGCCCTGCCAGACGTGGCGGCGTTAGATGCACGCTGGTGCTTTGCCTTGATGAGGCGCAGTCGCTCCACCACGTCATGGAGGAAGTGGTCCAACTTAGCGGGGGTTATATCCCGCACCATCGCCGCATCATCACTGCTGTTGAGGAGTTCTGCCAGCACCTGTGATTGCCCACCCTCGTCGGCGCCGTCTTCCGGCGCGCTGCAGAGATCTTGCAGCAGCTGTATCACTTGCTTGCCATACTTTGCCATGGAATCTTCCATGTGGGTGAGTACCATACGACCCTGCGACCCCAACATCTCCCTCCGCTGCTGCTGTGTTGTCAATGTAGCAAAACGAGACTTGATCAGCTCCACCATTTCCAGTAAGTCGTGTGTAGGTGGCTCCACCCGTACTGCTGATGCACTGGGGGACACGGCCGTTGCGGTCCCACTGCCACTCTGTCGAGTTGCCACGAAAAGTTGTGCGAGCTCGTTGACGGCTTGAGTCGACTTACGGCGGAGCGCAACTTCTCCTTCGGAGATGTGGTGTGGAAAAGTAGCAACGGCCGTCACGGTACTTTGCAGTGTTCGGAGAGACCGCGAGAGGGCATCATTCAGCTGTACATCATCAGTGTCATCGCAGTTGCTGGTGCTAGGGATCGGAAGGCGGAACACATCTGCCAACTTGCATCGCTGCGCCTCCACCCCCTCCATGTATTTCTCCATTGAAAGATACTCGGAGGTAAGGAAGCGAACAAGTTCTGCAAGGTGACTGCACCGGTCCACCACAGGGGCATCGGGAGTTTGCACATTAAAGTAAATTTGAAGCGAGGCAGGAATGACGTCGATAACACCTTGTATTGCGGCTGCAATAGTGGGTGTACCAGCTGTCGTCGCAGTAGCACCCTCTGCCACCGAAACGTTTTTCAGCTCGTTTTGCGCTTCTAGTTCGGCGAGGACAGCTGTAAGGCTTAGATGCCCACATCCCTTGTGATCACCTGAAGCAGCCTCTAGTTTTTGCACCGCTACATTTCTTGCATTGGTGTACTCATCTATTAATGTTGAAAGTTCTCTACGCGCCGTCTGAAGCAACTGCGACAAATTCGCTTTCGTGCGTTTTGCATCCGGCAGTAGAACAGGTACAGGAAGCTCAACAGTTTTACCAAAGCACACTTCAGAGCCCGCGCTGACAACTGGACGAAGGTCATTCAATAATCCTTCAATCCACACTGGATTGGGAGCAACCACAGACCCTGCTGCCGGTGCATTGCGAAGCCTTGTCGACACCTCTGTTACAGAGGGGGGGTGCTCTTCACCGTAAAGAAAGAAGCGACGCTGCACTGCATCACTGTATTCCCGCAACAGAAGGTCCTTGAAATTGTTGTCGCGCTTGACGCGCTCTAGTTCCTTTACGACATCGAGCAAAACGGTTGGGATGTCAGCATCGCACATGATAGTGCCATAACCTTCTAGAATGTCGGAAACTTGTACAAGGGTACTGTCTTTGGGCTGGTAGGCCGGACGCTTTGCGTCGGGCGCCGACAGCGCGCTCGACAAGTGGTCGTATCCTTCACCATCATCTAGAAGTGACCTATCTCTATTTTGTGACGCTATACTGGACACTTCCGACTGTGTTTTCGATCCGCCTGACCGCGCGCCCGGAGATGTCCAGAGCTGTGAGTGAGCACTGGCCCACGTTTGCTTTCGTGAGCTCATTGCTGTTCTTTTAAAGTGAACCAATTTGAAGAATTTATGACGAGATATGGAATGCACATTTCAAGGATACAAGCAACTTGGACATGAACCGATTTAGAGATTGCTTTCCTACATACAAAGGGTGGCGAGTTACCTTGGATGGCGTATCGCCACCCCGTTGTGATGATAGCTGACAATGGCAGCTGACGCAGAATCAAACGACACATACTCGTCGCTTTTTCACCCCCTTTCCGCGAGCGCAAAAATTGGATAATTCTAGGCCAAGCAGACATTTTCTTTTCCGTTCTTTTCTCCGTTGCTTCAGCTTACGTTACAGAGCTTAATACATGAAATAACAATCTGGTGATCAGCGATTTCTACCGAGGGAAAGGAGGCGGCACTCTGCAGCTGCTACTCAGAAAATAGTACCTACTGCTGATGTTGCTGCTGTTGTTGTTGAATGAGTTGAGCCTGGCGCTCCTGCATCTTACGATACAGTTCCTGCGCCTTCTTTTGAAGCTCAGCCTCCTTCCGATCTACATCTGAAATGCTGGTATCAGTGCGTTTGACTTCGCCATTAATGTAGTCAAGACGATTGGCAATGATCGTCTTGGCATCGCTCTGATCTTGCGGAACGAGTGCGGGTCCAATGAGTTTGTAAACAGCGGCATCAGGTTCCAGACGGTTCAGCTCGTCGCGCACGAGCTCATTTTCATTTTTCTGCCCACCTAGCTGACGGCGGGTTTCGATGAACTTTCCTTTCTTATCGCCGAGTTCCTGAAGCTCCTTCAGAATTGGCCTCAGGGAGTCATTGAGGTTTTTGATATCTGGGTGGACCTGCTGCATGATGGATAAACTTCGTCGAAGAAGGATAATATCTGTATGCTCTAATAAGTAACGTTGTCGAATCCACGCGGTATGCTTGTGAAAATGTAGCCATCAGTTGCATCGAGGAGACGAGAGAGAGGAAGAGAGAGAGAGAGAGTAGTTGACCGCAGGATTCGCACAACGGTGGAACTTTTTTAGGGGTGCTCTCAAATGCAAGGGCATTGCCGATTGGCGAGTGTGAGTTGGGTAGCAATTACGCCTCAAATTCTTTCCCATCGCGTTTGCGTTACTTTGATGAATGCTCAAAGAGACTTACTTTCATGACTTTGCAGGGCGCATAGAAAAATAAGCACAGTGACAACAATAAACGCGTGAAAAACGAGGAGGAAGTAGTTTCGCATAATGCAAAAAAACGTTTTGAACTAGAACTTAGGACATCTTCCGCTGGATGGAACGATCTGCCTCAAGGTTATCTTTATTGAGAACAGGCCATGAGTCTATCTGCGTGACAAAAGGAAGATTCATATACACCTTGTCTCGGTAGCGTTTATCCTGCTCGATAGGATTCCGTTCAACATAGATAGTACGTAGAGTTTCTGCGAAACCACTGAATTTTTTGATTTCATTCCAATCGTCGATATCACCATCCGTTAACCAGAATTCCTCCAGTTTGGGCATGTTTGTTGGGTTAATGACCTTTTCGTTGATGCTCTTGATCGGATTGAAACTGAAATCTAGTAAATTAAGTGTATGCAGAGGCAGGTTTTCAATCGTGCCGATGCCGTTCTCAGAAAGATACAGTTCCATTAGGCACGGGTTGCAACCTTCCTTGAATTCTCCCGGAGCGATGGCAGTCAGTCGGTTTGCTTGAAGACTTATGAGTCTTAGTTCGCGGAGATTGTGAAACGCATCCCCAATGCTGCTGATTTTGTTTTTGCCAAGCCACAGGTTGCGCAAGGACGTCAGTTTAGCAAGTCCTGACCCAATTTCTCGAATACGGTTACCACCGAGCTCGAGAGTTTCGAGGTGAACAAGTTTATCGAGGTTCTCGATCGCCTTTATTCGGTTTTCCACCAAATACAGTTCCTTGAGCGTGGAGCCTAGCGAGTCTAATCCGTTGATTTTGCGCAGCTGGTTGTAGCTGAAGTCTAGCTTGGTAAGAGCGCGAAAAGCATTTGGGATCGGCTGCTTGCAAAGCAAGCCTGTGTCTGGATCGGGAACCATAGCCGCATCGAAAAAGTCTCGGATCTTCTTGACCTTGTTGTCAAAGAGATCAAGTTCGACCAGTCTGGCCGCTAGATGCTGCGGAAACGGAAAAAGCTCATGGATCAAATTTTTTCGAAAGGAAAGACTTGTGCATGCACTGAGCTGGTTGAGGTCCAGCTCATCGAGTGAAAACAGGCGGACATTCGCGATCTCAATTTCCACACTTGTCGCGTTGATTTTCAGCTGCTCAGAGGCGTGTTTCGTACTCTCGCTGCATAGCGGAGGCGGTTGCGTCTCACCGTCGCTGTCGCTATTGGATTTTTCTAGATTACCGGACGGAGGTGGTGCAGCTGTTGCTTGAAGAATTCTGTCCCCCAACTGTCCCTTTTTCTCCTCGTCTATGTCTCTAAACATTGTTCGAAAAAAGGCGTCGAAAGTTTTTTTCGTTTAGTCGAATGATTGGGTGAAAACACGCGAGCTTGCTGCTAACCAAAATACAACAACTGGGAAGAAACAATAAAGAGGGGAGTTTTCGCAAGGTATTCAGGCACGTACCAGAGGGAGTGTCATTCACATTAGCCTTTGTAGAAGGCGCAGATCCTGCATAAAGGTGGGGCACTGCGTGGAAGCATACGGCCCCGAAGCATGACCTTACATTCTACGTTAATGCACTGTCAGCCTTGCGAGACTATCCCGAGGGTGGGGGGTGGGGATGTTGCTCGACCCATGTGGCCATTCCACAGGGCTCGTGGTGACGCTATGCGTTTGTATTGTAGGAGGAGCTAAAAATGCCGTGTGGAATTCCTCCTCCATACTGATTGTGCTGCTTCACAAGGAGCGGTGACAAGTTGTGGCTCGGCTGAGTTTACGCGATGCTCAAATGTGCATGTGCGGGGAGGGGGGGGGGACGCATTAGTGCACCACCGAAGTTTGCCGCTACGAGCGCACGTTATTTCACACGGTGAATCCAGGTGGGCGTAGCGGGTTCATATGACTTTCCTCTGTCAAGGAACCTCTGGACAAGTAGATTGGACGCGTGGCTGACGGAGCCGGAAAAGGGGGTAGGGGACAACTATTTCATCGCGATCGCTGGTGGGCCGCCCGGTGGGGGGGTCCGCTGGGATCTCGCGCGCGGGTGTAAGGCTGATTCTAAAGATCTATTCCCCGAGGAATTCTTGAACGGGATAGCTCATTCCACACGCAGTTTTCCATGAAGCTTAACAACTTCCAAAAAAGTAGTGTGCTTCTGCAATGAGAATTCCTCTTATCAGGTTTGTAGCGTACGACTGCTGCGACCAGAGCGCTTTTTTTCTCGCATTCAGCGAATGATTCTTGTTCGACTGCCTTATTTTTGTTGCGCTTCTTTCGCATGACTGCCGTACCGTTGGGCTGGCCGAACTCTGAACGGAAAGTGGCGAGGGAAATTCCTTTCCACTACTCCAGCAACTCCCCATTCGCAGCGCTTCTTTCGAAGCAACGGGAAACGTGTGTTCATTGCCAGGTGAGACTTAGAGGTGAAACATCTAAGTCTTTCATTTCGAGTAACGCATAGATACGATCGTGTCTTGAAAATCTGTGGGGTTCTACTCTCATGATTCCAGGTGCAATGCATCCTCAACTCGGGTGGTGGCAAAAAGGTTTTTCAATATCTCTCACTCGCCAGCACAACAATAGCACGGAAGATTGTTCACATCTTCCAAGTATTCAGGGGAGATTCTTATAGCATACATATATGGTGATGCATTGCTAGCCAGTGACCATGTATGCGAGCACGTATTGCCCCTAACTTTCGGTACGAACCTTTTAAATGATTTGTCTGTTAAGGAGAAGAAGGGAATCTAGGGTGCATGCTTGCTGTGATGTAAAAGAAACAGACAACTTAACGATAGACTATGGGTTCCTTACTGCGAAACACCAATCAGAACGCACAGAAAAGTACCGATGAATAACGACGTTTCTTCGTACCCTCAATCGTCTTTCGACAGGACGATGGAGTTACGAGCTCTACACTTATTTTCCGCGAAGAACAGATAGTGAATCGGTAGCCCTATCCATTTCGTTTTTTCCTCTTAATGACAGAGGCCGCATCAACTGACAACTTGAAAGAAATTCTGCAAAAACGATTCTTACGTGGAATTCGGAAGTTTTCTTTGAGGGAGAGATGATCGTATTCCATATTGCCACAGAATATACGTATAAGGCGATTGGACGTTTTTCAACGAACGCTGTTGAAGATTTTTCCATTACTGCAGAAAATGCTGGCACCCCGTACAAGTCTCTGACGTCATTGAATTGAAATCAAATACTGGGTCCATCACCCCTTTTCTGAGGAGCGGTTTTTTTTTTGGCAGTGAAGTGCAGCGTACAACTGTTCCTCGTGTCGTAAAACGGACCGGGCGCGGCATCTTGGAATCCCTAAAACATTTTTTACTCAATGGCAAGGCCGAGCTTCTCCAGGTAGTGATGAAATGAGCAGTTGTATTTCACATCGAACATTTTTTCTACGTTGACCATAGTGTAATCTGTGCTGCTACTGTATTGGAGCAATGGACGAATCCTTCTTGATTTGTGAAGAGATAGGAGCGACTCGCTTTCAAGCAATATATGAAGAAAGGATCTTGCGATCTTCAATTTCTTATTTCTGATTTACTATTGTGTGCAATGTTAATAAACAGTCACAGCTGCTCCCAAATACTCTTGCAGGTCAGCGTGCTGCTTTCCCGAGAACTGAGCGAATGTAAAATTTTGTGACTATCGTAGACCTGGATTTCTTTCTCCTACAAACATATCTCGAATAATGTATATTATGTCGCGTGTAATTGGCTGTGTAATTTTCTTCCTCTATTTATTGGTACGTTGACGCTAGGTTGATTGTAGCACTTCATTAACTCACAAAGCGCCCCTCGTACCGATGGATTGAATGTGTAGTTTCACCGTCCTGTTGTGTGGGTGTCGTTGTGCAGTGAGTCTAAGCGAAGGGGGTAGATGGAGGAGGAGGAGAGGCAGGTGACAGAGCAGCGTCTTTGGACGGAACGGGCAATCAAGCACGCGACTACAACTGCCGCCAGAGTAAGCATGTGTTCCGACGGGCCCCGCAATGCGTCTAACGGCGCCGAGCACTCCCTCTAATTCTCCGTCTTGGGTGCTTTTCTTGTGGCTTGGACACCGGCGCGCTACACGCTCACGCCTGCTAGGTGCACACAAGCACAGACGCCAACGGGGAGGAAGCACTGGGCGGATGTATGCCAAACGGACATGTGTAGAGAAACAATCGAAAACGAAGAGATCGCACTGACACGCGGCACACCAGGTGGATACAAAAGAGACGAAAGCTCTACCTCCAACGGGACGGAGAACCTAGGGAAGCGAAAAGTGCGTCGCAGAAGTTATCCAGTCCTGCGGAGAACTGCTTGTGAGGGCGCCGTAAAGTCGCAGCGCACACAGTTACGCCTTGTCCAGCTCGTGCCGTGTGCACTGAGCCCACCCATGAACGAAGTGGAAAGTTACGTCCAACACACCGTGTGTCAGCGTGACGTTGCCGTTAGAGGGTGCCCATGGCGTGCCTGCTCAGCAGCTGCACAGGGATGTACACCAACGTAAAGCACTCAGGCAAAACTCCGTCTTTTCGAAAAGTAGAAAAAAGAGAAATGAAGATACACAAAGAATCAGGTACCGTGTTACGCGGCATCCCGGTATACCGCACTCTCAGCAAATTTTGCCCAGTGGCCGGTTCGCGGCACCGAGCCAAGAGGACCCGCAGTGTCTAAGGACCGTAAAGAGCAGCACAAAACACTCAGAACGTCTGGGGAAATCACATGCAACGGAAAGTACTCAGAAATTTTCTCCACTGAAAAAGGATGGAAAGTAGTAAAGCCAGTGAAAAAAGACGGAAATAATGGAAAAGAAGCCGCGGTGAGCACCAGCGGAAGCGGGGAAGGTAAGCAAGCTACGGCAAACAGAACTTGCGGGAAGGCAAAAAAGAACAATAGGAGAACTGCAGAAAGTACAGCAATGCGCACAACTCACTCTGAACGCATTCCGATGCATCCATCTCTCTTGAGAATAACATGAAACTCGGTGGCCGCCACGTGATCGTCGGCGTACCACATTCACCGCCCATGCGAAGAACATTCTCAGGGTGGGTGGGCTCAAAAACAACTTGCTGTGCAGGTGCTTGCTGTGACTTTGGCGTTTCGCTACACGAGCTAGTGTCGTTTATGCTCACAAATACATATGAGATTTAGAGCACCAAGGAGACAGGGAAGAGGAAGGAACAGAGGGGAGGAGAAATTAAGCGCATCCGTACCAACATTTCCAGCACTGGAATGTTCACGTCATCACAGCAGCAGCCGACCCACCGGCCGTCATCGTTCCACGCCATCCGATCGAACCGTATTCAAACACGTCATCCGTTGACAAGCGAACACAAACGTAAGGCGTCATGTCATCCGATTCTATCATCGCAACCCGATTCTTGTAATAAATTTCCGGCTGCTCTGAGTGCAGGCATATCTAAATAATGTCTCCTCGCATCTATTCCCACCACTTGTTCTCCGTGTAGCTTCTTCAATCTCGAAATCATCATAATTCACCTTTGAGTATGTGCTCTCTCGGGTCTTCATACCTTGCGAATGGCGTCTCTGAGAACGCCACGCCCTAAACAACACTACGCAAGATGATCGTATTTTTTTCCTGTTTCAAAGAGTTTTTGTTGAATCTCGGGACTCACTTTCGCCATAGCGTAAGTTGCGCGTCGTTCCGTATTCCCACATGAAGCGGCCCGCACCGTGCCGCAGGATAAAGCTCCGGTTTTAGGGTACTTCTCCGGAAATGATCACCCTTGCCAATGCGCACTTGGACCAGGTCACAAGCATTTGCATGTGGGACAAGGTGATATTTACTTGGAGCACCTCAACATCATGGTAGCCTCCCGTTCCTCTCAAAAACCTACACCAGATCATGGTGAATTGCAGTTGGAAGATACCCGATGTGTTTGGTGGCCTTCTAAACCGAGGTGCTGGAGAGTTTTTGATTACCTATCTTCGCCGCAATATGTGCTCCGGAAAATCCACTGATTAGTCTTCTCTTGCTTGAAAGGTCCCTGCGAACGGCGACGCGGTGTCACGGTGGCCACTTCGCGGATATCCATTCTCATTTTAACCACTCTGATAATGGACGTCGCCATCCGCGGGCTCACGCGTGAATTGTGGAGGATAAACCGAAATGAGTAGCATCTGCGGAAACGACGGACGCTGCTTTCGTCATGAATCCCGTGGCTACGAGCGGTGAATCTTCGGCATCCTGTTGCAGTTTCTCGTGAACATTCTAGAGGGCACCGCTCGGTTCCGCGTGTGCAGTAGTGGCTGCTGGCGCTGTGGTGATTGTTTCTACTTTCGATGATGCATGTAGAATAATGTCACGGTGAGCTCGCTTGGCTACCGTTCTACTGGCTTTGCTTCTCGAACTTTTTTGTTTTGTTCACCTGTGCCTGTTTCTTTTGACGCACATGAAATGCTCTTTCGTTCTTGTAGCCATTTTTTCAGTCATTTCGTGGGCAACACGTGACCTAGCCCACATGTGGCGGCACAGGTTTCAATGAGACCTCTTGAGTTTCTCAAATCGCCGGTAGCTTTTGGGGGCTACGCTGATCGGTCAATATGGTGCCACCCCTGTAGCAAAGTGTTGGAAAAGGAATTTCCGCTCTATCCTGTTATCCGTTGGTAAAAAAAAACACGTGATACATTTTTATGTTTGCTCTTTCTTTTTAGCGGTGCAAGGGGATTTTCGGGTGAAACAAGATGGGATATTACGGAGATGGAAGAGGGAGAAAGGGCACAAATGAGCTAACCAAGTACTTTCCTACTTTTTCTTCAATGCCTTTTTTACGTCAACGCAGAGGGTTGATATCGTTCACATGCCTTTGGCTGCCTCCGCCGAGACAGCGTCTAACTTAGCTGCGACCAAACAAGCTTCTGCTTGAATCGGAAGAAAAGGGCGATAACACAGAGACATTGCTGCGCGTATCAGGGGGAGCTCTTTGCTCGCATCTTTTTTTTCGAGTCTTTACAGATCATGCGAATTGAGTAAGCTCCTCCTTTTTGACGTTCTGGCGTATTCGTTTCGGCGACTTTGCCCGCTTCTTTCTTTTTTCGGTAGGACTTATGGGTTTGGCCAGTGCTTCACACCGCGTCGCGTCATCAACGAATTAGGTCAGAAACTCCCCCACCATCTCAAAGTCACCTGGATCCAAGTGTCTCAGAGTTGGAAAAACATGGCCCGAACTTTTTCCTCTATGGAAACATGGTTCTGTCAGCAGACCACTGTCAATGCAGCAACGCTGTTGGTTAAGTCAGTATCCCTCTTGAGAAGTTCGTCGTCGTTCTCGCGAGCTTCTAGGGTTCTCCGCAATAAAAAACGCCGCTTTGCTTGTCTGGTGCTACAGCATCGCGGAAGAGGAAGCAAAGCCAGGTAAGTTGGCGCGCATGCATGTACATCCGTTTGTGTTTCTCTGTACGTACGAAGACCAATCTCCCTGCATAAGCATGTCGAGGCACGTGCCTATGCTCTCACATGACAGTGTGGAAGGACGCCATTGTAAGGAGAAGGAGCAAAAACGAAAGAAACAGAGGGAAAGGCACGTTAAGACGTTGTGGTGATCCATTGTGCACTCCAGCCCCTTTTTGGTTCTTCGTTGATCTCCTCAACAACATCTGCCTTCTCGATAGCACTGCCATCTATCCGTGTGCTCTCCGTAAGTGTCATATCCTGGTGCCGCGGCCAGCTCTCGTTATCTCCCTGTAAGCGACGCATCTATGGCCTAGCTTCGCGCCGTTTGCCAGCCACGTACTCCGGCACATTTTCGTGCCATGACGCACCTTTTCGCTTTTCCCAGTTCGCACGAGTCTCCTTCCCCTGCCTCCCTTTATTGCATCTGCGCGCAAATCTCTCTCTGTATGTCTGAGAGCTTTGCGCTGATCTTACGCTTTTCACCGTGCTATTTTTTCCTGTCTCACTCTTCTTTTCTCTTGTGTCGCTGTGAGGCATTTCGCGAGCGATGTTCGATTTTTTTTTTGAAGATTAAACGCATCTCTCTCTTTTCCCTTTTTCATGTCGTGAGTCTTACTCTACGGCGGAGTGACCGTCCCGGGGGGGGGGGGGGGGTGGGGGACGGGACAAGCGATGAGCGTCAGATGCCCCCGGGCACGCGCTTTTCTTCACTGCGCCTCAGCAATGCGTTTCCCTCCTCCAATGGACCATCTGTGATTCCCTCGCGTTTGCCCTCCCCCTTCCATGCCGCGCATCTCCTTTCCTGCGGTGTGCCCCCAAAGGGTATACATATATCCATCTCTAGCTCGGACGGTCGATGCTCTCCCTCTGCTGCGCTGCCCTACGCCGGCCGACCAACTTCCGTGTCGTAGCGCTGCACCTTTTTTTTTTGACTCTGGAAGGGGCGTCCCTGTGCTTACCCGCGGTATGCTCGTCGGCGCGCCGGAGAGGGTCATCGCTGCAACCTGCTTATCTCCCAACTTCTCTGCGTCCACACTCGTTTGTTAATTTTATAGGACGAGAGTTCGTAGACGCTCTGCCTTTTGCTCGATTGACTTCTTTCGTTCCTCGCGTGGTTCGTTTCGGTCGTCTTGCGCTCTTCTCTTTGGCTTTACTCCACTTTGAACTTTTTTTACACATAAGCTGGCTCAACGTGGTTCGTGTTCGTCCCTCGCCTGCAACCCCCACTGCTCCGTTTCTCTCCCTTTCCACCGCATCTTTTGCCGGGAGGACTGGAAGGTGAGGTGGGGCGTGGCCCCGAAAGGGTAAAGCAACACGGGCGAAGCTGTGAAGAAGGGAGCGGGGCATCGGGGGTCCACCGTAGACAGTGTCCCCCTCCCTTCTCCCCTCCCTCCGCCCCCCTCGTAGGGGAATGGACTGCCCGAGCGGACCGTGTGACATGGTGCTGCTAATCCGTCTTTTTCTGCACCCCTCCATTATTTCCGAGAGCTCTTCTCTCCCCTCCCCCCTCCACGTCCCCAGCCCCCTCCCTCCTCAGGGACAGCTTCGTCACCGATTTCTGTTGGTGTTGCCCTTGCAATCCCTGATGCTACGCATCTTCAACCCGGTTCCTCGTCTGCTACCGTTGTCGGCTTTCCTTGCCGGTAATTAGGCCACCGTCACCACCCTTCCCTCCCTGTCCTTCCCCCCCGCTTTCCCCCGTTCCCCCACACACTCCCTCCTGTAGCCCCGCACGAACTCCCAGACCCGAGAAGAAACATCCAACAGTGCCACAGCTGGAAAAAAGAAATCCACTGGGCAGCCACCCTCCTCGTAGGACGTAACACAACGCTGGAAGGCATCGACAAGCCCATCCATGCCTGAGAAACAAAAGAAAACCTTGAAAGAGCAGGCAAGGAAACCAACAAGGGGGTGCAGCCGCTGTCCCGGTTCCGCCCGCCCCTGTCTTGGCCGCCCCCCCCTCCTCCCCCCTCGTGAGGCCTGCCGCTGGGCCGTGGCGGGCGATGTGTGTGCACGCATGATGATTGACTGTAACATCACAGACTTTGAGTCGCAATGATAGCAACTATGTCGCCCCAGTCTGACGTGCCACCGCGCTGCGCCCGTGTGCGCGCGCCTGTGTGTTTGTGCTGCTGAGGGATGGATGGGCCGCTGGTGGCTGCCGCTGCGCACCGAAATGATCGAAACCCAGGCCGATGTAAAGCCGTCGCAGATGGACTTTGAGTGGCGCACGCCGTGAAAACCACCCCGCCTCGTCTGATCGTGCGCGCGCGCGCCCGTGCACCCACGCGTGCCCGTCCTTCTTTTTCTCTGTGTGTGTGCTGTCCACTGGCCCTGTCACCTCGGGGGCGCCCGCGCCGCGTGTCGGTGCATGCTGGGCGTACGGCCTCGAGTCGCTGCTGCGCTTGCGTTCCGTGAGCGCGGCTGCCCGGGGGCCACAGAACAAGGGGTGCGTGCGCTGCGTGATGCTCGGTGCGCCTCGCGCGCGCCTGACGCTCCGCGGCGCCGCTGTTCCCGTTACGCATATCCTGTGTGCGCTCCAGCCCCGTCGGGGCCATGACGAGTCCGCAACCAACCATGCGTTACACATGGCGCACGCGCGTGTGCCGAGGAAGCGCTCACTGTAGTGCGCGTGCCGCAAAACTCACAGGCACCGTGCATGAAACTGGAGCGCGAGAGTAGGAGTGGTGCCGGTGCGGTGGATGACAGACCATTCGACAACCAAAGCACAGTTTGAGCTGATGCATCGCTGAACGACAACGTCCATACATGAGCAATCTCTCTGCTGACGCACGGCTGTGTGTGTGCTGGGCCTTGCTTGCGCAGTACGATTAAACACGGACGCGCCGTGGCATACCCTTGGTGCTGGCGGTGTCCGCCAGTGTCGTACGAGAGCGCGCGGTGGTGTGCGCTGCGTGTGCAGTGCCGTCAGGTAAAGTGGCAGCTGCGTTCCTCATGCGTGCCACTGGTTCAAACGGCACGAGATGGTGAGCGCGTGCGCGTTGGTAGGGGTGCGGGGAGCCGCACTTGGCGCGCGGGTGCGACACGCATGATGCACAACCATGATTCAGGCGTGCTGCTGCACGCATCAGGAGCGTCCTGACTGAGATACCATCATGCACCACTCTGATGTGGCGCGCCGCGTGCGAGGATGCCGAGTGCTGGATGCTGTTGTGTGCCCGTGTGAGCGCGCGTGCTGGCGGGGCGTTGGCTGCTGTGAAGGCGTGGAGCGTGCGGGCGCGGTGGCCGGTGGTGGTGGCTGTGCGAGGGGAAACGGTGCGGGAGCGGCCGCTGTCCCGGTTCCGCCCGCCCCTGTCTTGGCCGCCCCTGTCTTGGCCGCCCCCCCCTCCTCCCCCCGCGAGGCCTGCCGCTGGGCCGTGGCGGGCGATGTGTGTGCACGCATGATGATTGACTGTAACATCACAGACTTTGAGTCGCAATGATAGCAACTATGTCGCCCCAGTCTGACGTGCCACCGCGCTGCGCCCGTGTGCGCTTGTCTATACAGAAAAGGGAAAGCACTTTTTTCCTCAAGGCGGCGGTGCGCGGGCGCATCAGGCATTGAATGCCAACGCAGTTGGTACCACAAGTTCGAGGTGGTAGCCGACTGCTGCAGAGCGGGTTCCGCCAAATCATTCTTTGGCTTTCCCCATGCATTGTGATAATGCTCCCTGTGTCGGTCGTCTCTTCAAGCTCTTCACTCAGGGGGTTGTTACTGAGACGCCTCCGAAGTCGCTCAAGGGACCTGCGGGCGCCAGCGTCGATGGTCGCCAAAGCTATTGGTATCTTTTGTTTTTCCCGTGCTTTTCAGTCTCAGCTCTCTACACGGCCATCTTCTTTTCTCCTGCGTGTTCATGCGGTTGCTGTATTCCCGGTCCTGCTTGACTGGGTGAGCTCTCTTTGGCCTCCGCGCATGCTCAGCTATTCGTCTAACCATCCAGATGAAGAATGGAAGATCAGCTCTAGCTAGCCTCTGGAGCACTGCTTTCGTGCCTCTCGGTGCGATGTTGGCCCTCCCTTTCTCTTTTCCCTTTCCCAGATCCGCATTTGCTTCTCCTCCACTCTCGTTCCTCCTCCCCCTCTTCTCCTTCTCGGGCTCCTCATCTCCCGTGGAGACCGGTCGAACCGCCATCACCCCTCCTCCCCACGTTCGCTCCTCCGTTTCAGCCAACCCGCGCAGTTCACGCGTTACCTCACGGCAAAGGAGAGTTTTCATCTGCTTTACTGCTGCTTGCTACGCCCACCATGCGCACTTCTCACCTTCCCCTCAGTGTCGCCGTGGTGGTGGCTGCCACCTTGACGGTGGTCGTCGCCGACAGCTGTGGCA